>JARJLU010017681.1:0-50443 GCA_030272975.1 Sparidentex hasta | reverse complement strand
TTCTGTGTTCCCTCTTTCCTGAAACTTTCTGCTCCGTCATCACACACACTGCTGATAACACACACACACACACACACACACACACACACACACACACAAACACACACACACACACACACAAACACACACACACACACACACACACACACACACACACACACACACACACACACACACACACAAACACACACACACACACACACACACAAACACACACACACACAAACACACACACACACACACACACAAACA
The DNA here is from genome assembly GCA_030272975.1 of Sparidentex hasta. Taxonomy (NCBI): domain Eukaryota; kingdom Metazoa; phylum Chordata; class Actinopteri; order Spariformes; family Sparidae; genus Sparidentex; species Sparidentex hasta. The sequence continues at coordinate 50,191 of JARJLU010017681.1, read as the reverse complement.
CACACACACAAACACACACACACACAAACACACACACACACACACACACACACACACACACACACACACACACACACACATTAGTGCTGAGTGGCAGGACTAACAGGACAGTCATCTCCATAAATCACATGTTGACTGACAGAAGAATCATCTTTGTTTCAGTGAAGAAAATTTAAAAGTTTTATTTGTTTGTTTTATTTGTTTTATTCTTTAGTTTGTTTTGTTGCTTTATTTGTTTTGTTGGTTTGTTTGTTTGTTTTGTTGGTTTGTGTGCTCAGAGTTAAATTAAACTCTTGATGGTGACATCATGAAAGACTTCATTAAATGTGATGTCACTGTTAGTAAACAGTGGGATGTTTAATATCAACTGAATGATTGTTTGTTGTAAAGTTACAGCTGATGTTTGTTTACAAACACGGTGTTGTTAATCCCTAAACACGATCCTGGTCGTGATTATAAGGTCACAGCTGATGTTTATAAACACTGGTCTGTCCTGTGAAGCTGTTTGTGAAGGCTGCATGCTGTTATTGATCATCAGAGTGTAAACACAGTCTTGTCCAGCAGGGGGCAGCAGAGCGTGAACACAGACAGGAAGACTGATGAGTCTCAGTTCAGTTCTGAACAGCAGCTTTAACAACATTTGACACCTCAAATCGTTTTTCTTTCAACACTTTCATGTTTTAACTGGTTCAACTTGTTGATGTGTTTGTTATTTCATCTTTTCTTTGTATTTTTATTTATTTGTGTTGAAAAACGAGGAGTTCAGAGGAGAAACAAGCTTCAAATGATTATTTATGAGATACTAAATCAGGACGACACACTGCCGTCATTCATGGGATATTTACTGTATCTAAATGTTTGACATCAACTTATATATAATTTATGTTTTCAAACACATGATTTACTGTTAGATGAAATGATTTGGGCTGGTGATCCTGGAAGGCTGATGGGGATCCAAGTGATCAACACATCTATGAAATGATGACTTGTTTCCACTCAGTAATGGACGACATGTCGCTGGCGTCAGTAACAACCTTCAGATTGTAGTTTTATGTAAAATAGAACTCTTCTGTTTGAATCACATGTTGAGACTCAGACGACAGAACCGCTGTTTCATGAAGAGAAACCCGTCAGACGTACACATAAATACATGTTTATTGACAAAATATCATACAAAACATTTAGTTTCTTCTTTCTGCTCATTTAACCAGAACAATGTTTTGTTTTCTGATTTTGAATCTGAAACAACAGATTATTAATAAATGTTCTGTCTTTACGGACTTCAGGGTTAGAAACTGATCAAACTGTCGTCTCCTTCCGTCTCCGAGTCTTTGAGACAAACTGAACAAACATTCAGAGAAAACAGGTCCAGGATCAGTTCAACGGTCGGAAATGTCCACGCTCCGTTTTAAAGCTTCTTTTGTCTTTGACATCGGCTTCAAGCTTCATCCACAGACAAACATGATGATGATGATGATGAAGAGTCTGATGGTCTGGATCTCCTGCCACACGGCAGCAGGTACTTGTGTCTCTGCTGTCAGATGGCAGCTGGGTGAACAGACTGTGGCTGATGTCTCTTAGAACCTTTGATCCGGTTCCGAAGCCCACAAACTGCACCTGATGGTGGAGTGGAGGGCAGCGGATTAGACATCCTGTGTGGATCTGTTGGCTCTGAAAGTGAAGTCACCAGCACACACTCAACTGACTCTTTGTTGACTTTGTGTTGTTGTTCCTGTCTGTCTTCAGTTCTGTTCTGTTGGTGCAGCTGTGAGCTGCAACATGAGCTTATTTGATGTGTGTTGTTTCTGTATCTGCAGGTGTGTTGTTGTTATTTACAGGTGTGCATGTCATTCATGCTCTCGCAGCGCCTGCAGCGGACGTAGCAGCACCAGACGAACTTGCACTCGCAGCGCTGGACGTTTCTCACCACATGTGTGTTGTATCCTCGGCCGCAGCACAGCAGGTTGCAGCCGTCCGGACCGGTGGACGTCCGGTTGCAGCGCCGTCCTCTGGTTCCGGCGATGCCGCGCCGCTGATCCTCCAGGCAGTAGTTTGGAGACTTGTTCAAGAAGATGAGTTGCTGTTTGTCAACGGGGAGGCGACGCTGATCTTTTTTCCTAATCTTCCTCCTGGAGCGGTCTGACACCTGAACGCTGTGTTCGTACCTGTCCTTCAGGTGCGCGCCGACATGATCAAATGCCGCCATTGTCCTCCAACATGTCTTCACAGCACAGGAGCCAGAGACGCCATGACAACGACAGTGTGTGGACATCGTGCTGTGGATCGCCTGATCGACAGAGTGAAAACACGAAGGCATACTTAGTTACGCAGTTATTTTGTAAAAACAGATATCTGACGATTGTCTCTGTGTGGCTCTCACCTGGCGTCCGACCTCACTGTTGTGCTGGTTCATGGTGCTCAGCGTGTACCCTCCTCTGGTCGTCGACATGTTTTTGGCGCCGTTGTCGATGAACTTGCGGCTGAACCAGGTCCCATACTGGATGTGGTCTGAGCAGCCTCCCCAGTGCCAGCCTTCTGCTGCCGAGCCGCTGCCCTGCAGCCGGCCATCACAGCCACACTCTGTCATGTTGCCCTGACTGCAGGAGCGCGTCACGGCGTGGACCAGCCCCGCCGCCATCACTGCGTAGATAAATGCTGTTTCTTTGGTTCCTACAGCAAGAGAGGTGGTCAGATGACATCATAGAAGGTCATTCTGACATCATAAGTCTCGATTCAAGATCAGTTAACAATGATAAAATACACCAGTACAAGATGAAGTCCTGCATTTCAAAGACCAACAAGTCCTGAGCGAAGACCACCGAGGCCCAAGTCAAGTCCAACTAGTTCCAAGTGCACACACCTGTTCTCTGGATCCATAAGGTCAGATTCAATGTGTCTGGAGGTCTTAAATCATCCAGTTTAATCTTGTGGAAAGTTTTTGAGGACAAAAAGTATTATTTTCTATAGTATATATTTTTTGGGTCTTCATATGCTTTATTGATAAAACAGCTGACCAGAGAGAGAGACGGGGAGCGACACGCAGCACAGGGACCCCGGCCGGGACTCGAACTCGGGGCCGCTGCAGCGAGGACAAAGCCTCTGTACATGGGACACTCCTCTACCAAGTGAGCTAAACAGCGCCCCAGAAGAAGAAATCAAAATGTTCCAGTGACTGTAGTTGACTGATCCTCACCGCTCGTCAGCTCGTATCCGAACACGGTGGCGTCCTGGCTGGTGGAGCAGTTCCACCTTTCATATCTGAACTGACTCTGACACTCGGAGATGGCCAGCCGGGCTCCGTCTTGGATGCCAGGCAGCAGGTACGGCTTCTTCCGACACAGGTCGCGCTGTTTGTGGCTCAGAGGGAGGTTTGCACAGCCCAGCTTCTCTGGGACTCCTGCTGAGGTCACACCCAACCACCTGAGGAGACATGAGTCCAGCTGCAGCTTCAACAGACTTCATGGAAATACCAAATTTTCTAAAAAGTTCACATCAGTGAGTTTGTACAACAGGCACATTTAATAATCTGTAGGTAGAGCTCCAAAATCAGGCATACATAGAAACTAAATACTTAAATACTGAGTCAGACTGTCGGAGGACGTGGACGGGGCCGAGGACGGGAGACGGAGGACGTCCCTCTGAGTGTCAGAGCTGAGCTAACCGGCCTCAGACTGACGCTCAGGTCGGTTCAGGTGCGTTTTTGGAGAAAATGATAAAATTGGCAGAAAATTCCAAATCATTTGTTCAAAATCAGTTAGAGTTAGTTAGAGTGAGTCCATTTAACAGACATGATTCTGTTCAACTGCAGCTCGGAAGTGAACTGGGTCAGATTCTGAAGACGAATGGAAACTTTTGGAAATGTCAGATTCTGAACTTCACTTTGTTTGATTCTGCAGGTTTCACACCAGATCACATGGGCCCACTGACAGGGTTTAAATCAGCCTCTTCTTCAGTGGAGTTTGGTTGATCTAAATATTGATGAGATGCAGCTGCTCCATAGAGCAACCTTCAGATGTGACGTCATTAATAACGCTAAATAGTAAGTTGGCATTTAAATAAAAGTCCGACTGAGTAGATCTCATGTCGGTGTGTTTATCACCTGAGCGAGCAAACACACACACACACACACACACACACACACACACACACACACACAGAAGCAGAGAAGTCTTAAATTAACCGTTTTTCTAACGGACCTCTTTCGTCCTCAGAAGTGCTAAAAATAAAAAGTGAATAGCAAATGACGCTGCGACGCTGTGAGCTCTTAAATTGACGGTTTTTGAAGTGGAATTTGGTTTATTGATCAGCCAGCAGCCGCTCTGCAGAGCACCGGAACCTTCAGCTCTAGTTCTGATTGGTCGCTTCAGAAATAAAAAATGACTCCATATAATAACTTTTACTTGTTGTGGGAGAACCACTGGTCCTTCAACTCACTGTGTCCTAACGGAGCTCGGTTCAACTGGATTTTCCGAAGTTAACTGCGTCCAGATCAGACCCGAGAGTCCAGATCGGACCTGATAGTCCAGATCCCCCTGCAGACTGGTGCAGACCGGGAGTCACAGTTCGGCTCCAGAAGAAAACGGATCCTCTGAATTCCTCTAAACATTTGAATGTTAGATTTCAATCTACTGTTTGTTTTCACGGGCGATGACGCGTCACTCTTGTGTTGAACCACAGACAGCACACGCTGCTCGGCGTTAAATTGACAGTTTCTTGAGTGGACCCTGGTGGATGGTGCAGCTCATACTTACATCCAGCTGGCTCTGCAGCACAGCGGACACACGCACACCAGCAGCAGCGTCAGAGTGCACAAGTGTCGGACTGCACGGCTCCGTCTCTCCATGACCTCCTCATCTGTCCAGCAGCTCGAGTCTCGGCCTCATACTAAATCCCGGTCCCGGAGCGCCTCAGTTAATCCTGGTCTCAGTATTGATCCTGGAGTGATGATGATGATGATTATGATGATGATGTGATGAAGACCCTCCTGGAGGACTCCGCTCAGCTCTCGGTCCACTTTGTGTTCTGCAGGAGAAGCAGCAGGACCAGCGGACCAGTCCGCGTCCCGGAGGATCCTCATTGGACCAGCAGAGGATTCATATTCAGCAGCTGACGTCACAGCTGCATTCTAATTGGACGGACTGTCGGAATTAACAGACAAACAGCAGACTGTCTCGTGGTTGTTCATACGACGATCTGAGATCAGATTCGTGATTAGAAAACTGACAGAAGTTTGAATGGAGTTTGGTGCAACATCTCCATCCATCAGACTCTTCATCACCGACCAGGACCAGGACCAGGACCAGGAGGACCAGGACCAGGACCAGGACCAGGACCAGGACCAGGACCAGGAGCAGGACCTGGACCAGGAGAGACCAGGACCAGGAGACCAGGACCGGACCAGGAGGAAGGACCAGGAGCAGGAGAAGGACCAGGACCAGGACCAGGACCAGGACCAGGAGCAGTAGCACTCTGGGGTTCAGCATTCAATCATCCATGTTTAATAAATTGATCCCACACAAACAACTTTAGTGTATTTCTACCAGGAATCAGTTCAGAGTCGGACTCAACATTTGCTTGATTTCTGAATGGAGTTCAAACGTGAAGGTTAAAAAATGTTTTTACAAAGAAAATAAAGCAAATTAAAGCATTTCAGATTCAGATCAAATCTGTTCGGGCAACAAATCAATGAACTTCAGATTTTATCAACTCAACTCGTTTGTTTTACAGAACAATCATCCAGAATTAACTTTCACATGTTCTCACTTCATCACATCCCTCTTATAAAAGCAGCTGATGAAATGTTTATGATACACAGAAGTTTTATTGCAAAGACAAAATATAAAGACACAATTTACAGTTTTTTAAAAAAAAATTGTGACAGTTTTAAGTAGAAAACAGATTTTTGAAGATGTTAAACATTCAGGAGCAACAGAGGAAGTTGAAATAAAACTGTTTCATGTTTTCATGTTTGTGCCGGTTTGCTTTCTAGTAAACGTGTTCATATTTTAAAAAGCAGAGGAGAATCATAACGTTCATATAAATATTCATATATTCTATTTTCCAGCATGTAAACATTTCCAGAGACAAAGGCACAATATTCATCTGTAGAAAAATATAGAAAATATAAGCAGAGAGTGAAATAAGACATTTCCTTCACATGATAAACACGGTTATCATCGAGTCTTTGGTGCTGAATATTATCTGATATACACAATTAAGTGATGGACTGAGGTATATAATATAAATACAATGTGGACGAGGAAACAAAGAGGCTGATGTGAGTCCAACAACATCTGAGACCTTCACTTCCACCTGCAGACCAGCCGCTCTGCGCTAACACTACTCAGCGCACATGAGAAACTAGCTAGGAACTCATTAGCGAGAATGCTAACTCGCTACTATTTATCAGCAAACTAGCCGATGGACTTAAAGAAAAAACCCTGAAGCGCATTAAAGAGCAGCTATCATGTGTTAGAAATGAGTCTCTGTACATTAGATACAAGTCAGTGTCCATTAGGCAGCTAGCAGGTTAGCATTACAGCTATTACCTTCACATAACAGCTAGCTGGCCACAATTAAAATAGCTGGTGAGCAGCTAGCTAAACGTAGCTGGTGTGAGCTGAAACTGGCCGGTACACGTCGCCAACCCAAACTGTTCTTCTTCTACTCGTCTGAAACAGTTCTGTGTATTCTGCTTGTGTTTATTAATGACTGCACATGAGGAAATCCTTCAGGTGCTTCTGATGACGGACTCGCTGATCTTCATGGAGCAGCAGGAAAAGGTTCTGTCTGTATTGACTTTGGACCTTCAACTCTTAAGGTTTTTTTTTAATTGTGGTGTCACGTGGAGAGCTTATCTAATATTTAATAATAATAATAAAGTTCAGTTATTCAGACGAACAGAACCGACAGGAACGTGGTCAGCGTTGATCCACACACACACACACACACACACACACACACTCAGGTGTTTCTGGGACACAGGCGGCTCAGCAGGATCTCAGAGTACACCTGGTTCACTGGTCCTCTCACATGGTAGGACGAGGGTTTGGGCCACGTCTCCTGGTCCATGTCCTGCACAGCTGATTTGATGCTGAGTCCTGGTCCGGTTCTGGTTCTGGTGGTTGTGGACGTCGTATTTTCTGGAAGCCTGCTGGACCAAAACTTGTCTACCTGTGAAGTGAAGTCAACAGCTGCTTTAATGTTTGTTAGGTGTCTGAAAGGTGTCTGAGAGTGGACCTCTCTGATTGGTCCAGATCTGATCAGATTATTGAGCTTGAGTTTCCTTGTGTCTGTCAGACATCTGCAGGCTGTGGCGCCGTGTTACCTGGTGGAAGTGGCAGGCACAGCGGCCCTGCAGGAACTCTTTGTATCGACCCATCGTGATGCTGAACGTGTCGATCACCTCGTACCCATGATGCTTTGCTGTGGCGATGATGTTTTGATTCTCTCTGTACAAATCCTGGATCTCTCTCTGAAACAAAGGACAGATCCAGGTGAGGCTGCTGATCAGCACCACCACAGACTCTTGTGTGTCATTGGACAGAACCGTACCGGACTCAGGGATCGGATCCCGTCCACAGGAAGATGGAAGCCCATCCCCAAAGATTTCACCACCACCAGCACGTCACTAAGAGAGACTCTGAGGAGGAAGAGGAGGCAGAGACACAGCATGTTGTCATAGTGACCAGTGTTACCTGACTGCAACACTTTGAAGAGTCGGGTGTCCATCACAGTCCGGTCCAGTAACAGTGTTTCTTCTCTAACAGACAGAAGTTTTAACCTCGTTCAAGGAGAAGAATCACTCTGAAGTCTCTCTGGAGACGAGTTGTGACAGCCGATGACTTCAGACTCATTTCCACCGTCGCCATACTGCAACAACTCAACTCTCACCAAATTTCAGAGCAAACCTTCTGTTTCTTGTGGCAAAATGATGATTACTGAACTAAAATCTGTGGGAATGTTCCTGTATAAAGACTAGAGACTGAAACACAGATTAGCAGAACTGTGACGGCTGCAGTCGCCCTGAAGGATTCAACTGAAGCTCTAATGATCAGATCTACTGGACAGGTGAGTAGGAATCATAGAGCCAGCAGTAAAAACACTATAATTCCCCTGTAATCATTATTTAGAGAACTCAACTCAAGACTGAGACCAACAACTTCAGTGCTACACAGCTGAAGTGATCCCCTGATATAGATAGACATCCATATATATATGATATATACGTATATGATAGAGTGACAGGAGACATGAGTTATATATATGTATATACAAACTGTATATATAACTCATATCTGCTGTCACTCTATCAGGAGTCTTAATGTAAATCCAACACTGTGTCAGGTTTAAATTAGAGATGGTGTTCCACAGGGACCAACCTCTGGCCTCCTTGTGTTGTGATCTGATGTAAAGCTGTATGCTGATGACATGGTTGTATTTAAAAACAATCAGCTGGTTTGATGATGTAAAAAGATCAAACTCATTATTGAGTCTTTATTCATGAGGAGTCTCAGCTGTGCAGGACGCTGGAGATCAAACTATTAAAATCATCAGAACTTGTTGGTGTTGATGGGTGTGTCCGTGGATCTGCTCACCTGTTGAGCACCTCTCTGATGGTCCTCAGGTGATCTGTGTTGAGCCACTGGACTCCGCCCACCACCAGGACTGTCAGGTTAGAATTCACCAGAGGTCGTGACCTTTACGGAGGAAACTGATTAACACAGATTCACCACATGACCTCACATCAATAGTACTTCGTGTCACCTGTCGATGAGCTGCAGCAGAGCCTGTCTGAACGTCGGCCTCTTCTTCTTCTCCAACCAGAACTGAGGGTAGTACGAGTAGCTGACCTGGGTCCGGTTGCCGTTCAGGTTCCTGTAGACCAGCGTGTCGTGAGCCTTTCCCCAGTCCTCCAGACTGACATTCACCCGCTCCATCAGGAAGTACATCATCCCACGATTGGTCGAGTCCCCGATGAACAACACCTTAAGACAGACGGGACCAATCATCTTCATGTGGTCCACAGGTGAGACACCTCCAGAGGTGAGACACCTCAACAGGTGTCCAACATGGTGTGTGAGAAGAGACAGACAGGAAGTGTGAGAAGAGACAGACAGGAAGTGTGAGAAGAGACAGACAGGATGTGTGAGGAGAGACAGACAGGATGTGTGAGGAGAGACAGACAGGATGTGTGAGGAGAGACAGACAGGATGTGTGAGGAGAGACAGACAGGATGTGTGAGGAGAGACAGACAGGATGTGTGAGTAGAGACAGACAGGATGTGTGAGGAGAGACAGACAGGTATAAGTGAGTCCTCACCTTCCTGTCCCTCATACAGTGCTGCAGTGGAGGACGGTCCAACAGCGGGTGGTAACAGCCATCTGGTTGCCAGGCAACCTCCCTCCAATCACACGTCCTGTTGTCAGAACAGCTGAGACACGGAACCACCCACCGACCTTAGACAGGTGAGATAGACAGGTTAGACAAGGTCAGGAGGTTGTTAGCGTGGCTTAGCATAAACACAGCTGAGCTGTCTGTTCGTGTCCAACAGAAACACAACAAACTAATAATTAAATATATATAAACAGTATAAAATACTAGAACACAGAAAATATCAAGTGAACAAAGAACAGAATGAGTTTTTCTGCTGCAGGTTTGTTCATATCAACAATCATCTTCTCCACAGGTGACACACAGGAAGTGACATCACACCTGGTTGATGTCCGGAGCTGCAGGTGTGAAGTGAAGCGTGAGACTTGATGAAGGGCTGGAGACCACAGGAGAGACCGGGCTGAACCAGCAGACCGCAGTCCTGCAACAGAACCACAGCAGAACAGAACCACATTATTTTCAATGAGCTGCTTCATCAGGCTGACATTCAATAAAACGACATCTTCACCGGTTCGGAAGAAACGACACAAAACAATATTATATAATAACAATGATAATAATAATAAAAAATATTAATAGTAAGAATAAGAATGATTTATTCCTTCAAACCTTCCGTCCCCAGACTCCCTTAACAAATGTGTCAGTTTAGTGAGTTGTTGAGTTGGAGACACTTTATAAACTCTGTGAAACTCTGTCTCTGACTCATTCTGCATTATTTGGACCTTCTTGTTCATTCAGCAAATGTTCTACATGAACTTCTTTCTGTCTGTGAGTAGAAACATGGAGTCTGTTTGTCTCAGTGATGGACGGGTTTGTTTCCTACAAAGCATGAAGTGACATCACATCACTGAGATCACAGTGAAGCACTGAACACTGTAATCAGATTACTCAGGATGTTGATACTAGGACTCAATTCTCTCTCACAAGAGATTTCCCAGAATGCAGCAGGAGCAGCATGGCTTTTTTCTTCTTCTTCTGTCCTTGTATTTGAACATTACCCCCCTCCTCTTCCTCTTCTTCTGCTGCTCTTTTAAATCAAAGCCTTTTCTTCTTCTTCTCTTTGTGTCACAGATCTCTGCCGAGTGTCGTCCCATCATCCTCTGTAGATCTTAGAGGTCAGAGGTCAAATAAACCCGACCCGCTGGGCTCAGGGGCCCCGTGGGAGCCGCCACGTCTGGCCCCGACTTCAGAGCCGCTGCCGCGCACACACACGTCCTCACAGACACACACTCTTCTTCTGCTGCTGCTGCAGGTTTCGACGAGGTGGCGCCACATTCTGCACACCGGCGTCGCAGCTCACAACAAAGTGAGAGAAGAAAACTTAACAGGGATTTTCTTGTTCGTACCTGAGCTCAGTGTAAACGCTCAAACAGACGGGACGCTGGTCTGAGATCAGCCGCCGACACCGACTGAAGCACCACAAACACCGCCGCCACCTTTCATCCCGCAGCACGCCGCCGTCTGAGCTCGCTGCCACGTCGACACTCCTCAGGCTTTGTCTTCTGAAGTCAGACATCAAAATATGGTCAATATGATCAATATGACTCCTCCTGTGACTCAGAGCAACAGCTGGTTCTGAGCCAAAATGAGGAGGATGAAGATCAGCACCAGACAAGGCTCAGCAATGTGTTGGATGACTTTAACAGATTCATGTGTTTATTAATGTTGTGATGTCACAATGACATCATCATGTTTATTCTGATCCATCAATATTATTTATTCATGATTGATTTGAGTTTTTATTCTTTGTATTAAAATGACCGTGAAGACAGTCGTCATGTCAACCAATTAAATATTAATATTCTGTTAATAAGACAGTTATTATCATTATTATCACTATAAATATTAAAGTTGTGGTCTGAAAATATTGTTTGTTATATCAGCTAAAATTGTCATTGTGGTCTGACAGTAGAATCAGATACAGGTCAGCTGTCTGTGGCTCCACCCAGTGGCTGTAATTTGATCTGCCAGAATCCACAACCAATCAGAGCCAAGGGGCGTGTCAGAGAAGTGTCAATCACTCTTGCATGCTGCTGGCAGCCCCCTCTCTGTGCAGGTGCAGTGCCTGCTGTCACCTGGTCAGATACCTTACAGATCAAACTGTAACAATGGCAGAGAACAGACAACAACAACAGAGCAGAAACATGTCCCACCATTGGCCACGTCACAGAGAAGAAATAAGAAGACTGACAAAGAAAAGCAGTGTTGAAATAAAGAACCGAACCAGAGAGAAAACAAGGACAAATATCAGAGCATCATTTCAGAGGTGGAGGAGCTGCGGGTCTGTCAGGACTTTTCTGCTGGACAGGTAAGAACCTGCTGGATATATGTTTCACTCTGTGTTTTAACCACAAGTCTAAGATGGTGGTTACACTAATACTCTCAATAGCACATATCACTATACGATGTTGCAGTGGAGCTGCGTAGTTTGTTGATAAATCTAGCTTGTTAGCTTTTATGCTAACTCCGGTGTTTAGCTTTGTCTTTATGGCTACTGGTTAGCTTAGGTGTCTTTAAGTGAGTGGCAGTTATAATAATGTTATTTTGTGTTCAGTAGCTCTGAAAGGGTTGAATCAGTTCAGAGAAATAACGTTCCTCATGCTTCAGGAAGGCAGCAGGTGATGATGATCACCTGAATGATCACCTGGTAGCTCGTCTACAGTGATGTAAGGAATATTGATTGTTTCTCTGGATATCTACAGTGATCTGCATGAGGCACTCGTCTGTAATTTAGCTGTATTGATCAGAAATAGAACAATCAGGGCTCATGTTGTTGTTTTTAATGTGACATCTTGGTTATCTGGCCTCCTCTGTTACCATAGTTACAAGCCTGCTCGTGCACAGCAGGCTCCTCCTATGTGGGAGGGGCTTAGATGGCACAAAGGAAGAAGGACTGACCTGGGAGCTGTATCATTCTAATGTTCTGCAGCTTTAATGTTATAATGATATACATTTGTTTTAATAATTACTGTGTTTGACAACAAGCATCTTCACTCTTCATTATATTGTATTTATTAATAACACTAAATTTTATATTTATAGAACCTTTCAAAACCAAAGTTCCTTCATATCTGTGACAACGTGATTTATTTTATTCTGCTAGAAAAAAACAAAAACAAAACATTTTTCTTTGTGAGATTGAGAACTGGTTCTACTGTCCATCAGAGTCCTGCTGTCCATCTGTCCTACTGTCCATCAGTCCTGCTGTCCATCTGTCCTGCTGTCCATCAGACCCGCTGTCCATCAGTCCTGCTGTCCATCAGAGTCCTACTGTCCATCTGTCCTACTGTCCATCAGAGTCCTGCTGTCCATCTGTCCTACTGTCCATCAGTCCTGCTGTCCATCTGTCCTGCTGTCCATCAGTCCTGCTGTCCATCAGAGTCCTACTGTCCATCAGACCCGCTGTCCATCAGTCCTGCTGTCCATCAGAGTCCTACTGTCCATCGACCCGCTGTCCATCAGTCCTGCTGTCCATCAGAGTCCTGCTGTCCATCAGTCCTGCTGTCCATCAGAGTCCTACTGTCCATCGACCCGCTGTCCATCAGTCCTGCTGTCCATCAGAGTCCTGCTGTCCATCTGTCCTACTGTCCATCAGAGTCCTGCTGTCCATCTGTCCTACTGTCCATCAGTCCTGCTGTCCATCTGTCCTGCTGTCCATCAGTCCTGCTGTCCATCAGAGTCCTACTGTCCATCAGACCCGCTGTCCATCAGTCGTGCTGTCCATCAGAGTCCTGCTGTCCATCTGTCCTACTGTCCATCAGAGTCCTGCTGTCCATCTGTCCTGCTGTGCATCAGAGTCCTGCTGTCCATCAGAGTCCTACTGTCCATCAGACCCGCTGTCCATCAGAGTCCTACTGTCCATCAGAGTCCTGCTGTCCATCAGACCCGCTGTCCATCAGTCCTGCTGTCCATCAGAGTCCTACTGTCCATCAGACCCGCTGTCCATCAGTCCTGCTGTCCATCAGAGTCCTGCTGTCCATCTGTCCTACTGTCCATCAGAGTCCTGCTGTCCATCTGTCCTGCTGTGCATCAGAGTCCTGCTGTCCATCAGAGTCCTACTGTCCATCTGTCCTACTGTCAATCAGACCTGCTGTCCATCAGAGTCCTGCTGTCCATCAGAGTCCTCACAGGTGTGTCTGTGTCCTGAGAACATTCACATTCTGCTGCTTCATGACAGGATTCTGTATTAATTGTTGAATCACAGTTTGGACACAGAACCATGGTCCGGATCATATTTCATTCCTCCTTGTTTAGAGTCCGACTGGATGAGCGCCAACGGGATGAAGTCACTTTAAGTCTGTGAGGTTGAGTCTAAAACAAAGTGTCTCAGTGGGGGTTTGATCTGAATCAGAAACACAGAAATAATCCTGGGTGTGATCAAAGAGCCGGACCGATCCCAGGTCTGATCTGATGTGACTCTCTCAGTAAACCAGCTGATAATCCGGATCAACACATCGGGTCAGACAGACTGCTGGAGTCTCCTCAGGACAGACACTCAGACACGGAGACAGTGTGGTCTCTACTGAGGACAAACTGGATGAAATAAAGAAATAAACACAAATCAAAAGAGAGAAAAACTGAGTGAACTTATAGTTTCTGAGCAGTGAAGTTTGTCGTCAGCGTCGTGAACAGCTGATCACAGTCTTATTCTTCAGCTGTCTTCAGTTGACGGTCAGAGTTCAGCACCACTGATTCTCCTGACGGAGTCGAGGATCCGCACCTCGGTGAAGTTCATCAAACAGGTCTGAGAAGTAAAAGCGTCGACACGTTTTCATCCAGCAGCAGTTTGACTCAAACAGAAGGAGCGAACAGAGGAATATGTTGAGTGTGGAACAGATTCCCTCTGTCGTTTATCTGAATTTATTCCTTCAAGCTGCTGATCACAAACACGTGTTGGACCGAAGAGAGGACGGGTTCTCTCTCCTGCTGGAGATTTAATGTTCCGACTGTGGGAGGATCCCTGCTGTCAGCTGCACCGCACAACCAACATGTGTGATAATGACTTGTAGTTTGAAATATGAGATCAGACTTAAACAGCTCAAACAGAAACATTTTTATGTGAAGGTTTAATGAGAGTTGACAAATCACATGTCAGAAACATGTCGGCATCACAGCATACTGTCGTCAGAACATCACACAGATTTTTATCTGAACCACGAAAACGCTGCTGAAGTTTCTACATTTGAAGTTTAGAAGACGGGCGGAGGTCAGACATCGTTCACTGAAACCACACTGACACTCAACAGAAGCTGTTCCATAGGTGTTAGCTAGTATTAGCTCACGTCAGTGTTCGCTCACATCAGTGTTAGCTCTTCCAACAGGCTAACGTCACATGCCCACTGAGGAATGGGAGGCTTCAGTTTTAAGCTAATTTAGTTTAAGTTAGCAGAAATGGTGGTGCTGGTTGTTATACTCTCAGGCTAATGGCTCAAACGTTAGTCTTCACTCTGTCTTGTTTGTGTTCCTGTCATCATTTCTTTTACATTTCAGATAGCATGGTAGTTAGCTTGTTAGCAGTTGTTGGGTGCAGTATATCAGTTATTTAGTCTTTGTCCAGTTTAAATGTTGTTCATGTGTCTCGTGCTAACGTGCAGCCGGCTTTACAGAGCTGAGAGCTGAAGTCTGAGGAGTTATTTGAGGTGAACGATGAAAGCTGCAGTATCCTTGAGATCCTGGATCTGGTCCATCTGGATCATCAACACAGATTAGATCATGATTCAGAGATTAAGGCCAGTATTACAGTCTGATCCCCTCGCTGAGAGAAAGACTGTTAGACTACAGTGCAGCTAATAACAGAGAGTGAGGCTAATCTCACACAAGCACCAGAGACAGAATCTGTAAACGTTATCTGCTAGCTTACATTAGCCACAAAATGGGAGCAGGGAGGAGAGAAATGTAGGAACTTGTGCTTCAGTGTGTTTTCTTGTGTTAGCTTTGACATCTCAAACACACATTCAGATTATTTCAGTCCAACATGTTACTGTTCTCTACATTAACTCTGTCAGCGTTCTCGTTTTTAGCCACACTTCACCAAAAAACAGACAAAAACAGAAGTCAAGACAACATTAGCATATAAGCTAGGCAAGCTAATGTTGTTTTTATTGCACTTGTTTTGAATAAATTATATTTGAACAGCTCAAAAATATTCTAATACCAACCCCGCCCAATAAACAACAGGGAGAGATAGATAGCATCGTCTGCTAGTTAGCATAAAAAGCATTTGTAAGCATGTTATTCATGCTAATCAACAGTACATGAGCCAGCAGCTGTGTGGCATTAGCTAACATCATGTTTAGCTGTCCGCAGCATTTGGTCCAGCCAGGGCCTGTCCTCCATTTAGCCTTAGTGTTGTTGCCATGGAAACCAGGGCTCGGTAACCCTCTCAGCGCCGCGCTGGATACACTCAGGGCTGCCATGGAAACACCAGCAACCACAGACTGATACGATTCTCCACGCTTGCAGAACAAACAACGGTTCTATTATGTCAAATCAAAGTGGCGAGCAGATGATGATGGAACGAGAGGAAGAAGGACAGACAGCCACAGACGTGTCTGAGGTGGCCTCCAGCCAATCAGAGTGCAGAATTCTGGTTCATATTAGAGGTGAGAACATCGTTAATATAGCTGCATAAACTCAAAGGTCTGTGAAAGTGCGGCATCATGGGAAATATTAGCAACCCAAAACAGTCGTCAACAGATTTCCCAATAAGAAGGTGAAACAACGACAGCAGTGAAACGAGCACAGAACTTATTGACCCACCACATTTTAATGACATTCTGCTGTTCTACAGAAACCCGACACCGTCTGACTCCTCGCAGCCTCAAACGTGACGTCAGCTTCAGACACTCGTCCTGTCACTCACTGATCTGCTGCTGTTATTCTGTGACATCGGACCTCAGAGCAGTGAAGACCTGAAGCAAACCAGGTGGAAGTTTCCTGAAAACACTTTAAAGAAAGCAGCAGCTGCTTCCTGCAGAGGCAGAACCATGGGACCGGGTCCTGGACTGTCTGCCGACCCGTTCGGACCTGTAACATGAGACATGAAGCTCTGTAAGAGACGAGCAGGAGGGTGGATCAACCCTGACTCTTGTTCAGTGGGATCGATCATGTGATCAGGTGTGTCGTGACCTGAAGCTGCAGCCAGTGAGCACCTGTGGGCCTGACCCGGCCCGACCTGGCCTGTTAATTCTATCTTCACATGACTGAACTTGAAAGAGGCGATGCCACATGGCATCAATGGCCTCTCTGTCCTCCTGGGGCCCATCAGTGAACGCCCACTCTGTTCCTCTGCCTGCTGCAGGTAGATCAGAGAGGACAGGTGAGGCGAGGCCGGAGCAGACGGGTCCGTACGAAACTCCAGAGGAAGAACTTACAGTGAAAGAGTGAAAACTGTGAGCAGAAACAGACGGAACGAATCAAAGTGTAACGTCGTTTGTCTCTAAAGACCAACAAGAATGTAGAAAACTTCAAACCCAGTTCTGAATGTGTTTCACTTCCTCACAGCCAAACTTTAAGTTCATCAGAACCAGATGGAGACATGGTTCACATTACAGCTGCAGACACACACAGTCAGCTCTCATTACAGTCAGCACACAGCGCTGCTCTGTGATTGGTGGAGCTGTGCGTGTTGTTCTATAGTTAATAACTTCCTGATGGCGTTGAACACCTGAGGTCCAACCAGCCGCTCGCTCACATTCATCAGACGAAGCTCGGCGCTGCTCGCTGAGCTGAAGCGCTGCGTGTTCGCAGCTTCACAGCTGCTCTCACATCAGCTGGTTCTCCTCTGAATCACTTGAATGGATTTGCATAAAGATGAATTCTGGTTACTTAATGCAAATCAGGAGAGTCCAGTGGGACCGCCGGACTCTGGAACCTACTCACAAAGCATCAGAACTAACAGTTGTTGAGTTAAAATGAAGACACGTACTGCAGCTGCTCTATTGTTTCTCATTTCAAATGTCTTCAGAGACACTGAAACATTTTTCTTAGTTTCCAAACGAGCCGCCATGCTGGTCCGGTTGAGATCCCGGAACAGCGGCCCACAGTGGCGTTCATCCAGTGAGGTGCAGCCAGGGAGTGTTTGAGATCCAAACCCCCCGTGGACAGAGGACATTATGTTCAACCTGCACCGGGCTGGAATCGTGCAGCTGTTCTAGAGTTTCCAAGAGTAATTGGACCCGATCGATCATGTTCTGACAGGGAGATGAGTCGGGTCTCAGGGGCTGTGGCGCTGAAAAAACTGAGCCACTTCTTTCACAATGTTAACTTCTGGGAAGTGTTGCTGGGCTGCAGGGCGGCACGGGACCATGCAGTTACACAGATTGGCCACTAAGAAAAGTGTCCTGGGAGCCTGGACCCGCCCGGTGCCAGTCGGACATGTTCCATCCCTGTTTCCTGTTTTCTGCTTGTTTTCTCCACAGTGTGCTTTGATCGACGTGACACTGCCTCCTGGTGGACACATGTTGAACCACAGCAGCAGGAAGCACAAAGACTCAGAGACAGAGATCGAGTCCAGGTTTGGATCTTTGGACAGAATCAACACAGAGAATCTAACGAGCTGGACTCGAGCTTGACTCGAGCTTGACTTGTGTGTTTTCAGTGTCGTACTGTTTGTCAGTGTTTTCTTCAGGTTGTTTTGCTGTGAAAGAAAACGAGGTCCAAACATGTTGGGTCCAAATGACAGCTGTTTTATTTACGACTGTCAGAACTTCTTTTCAGTGTTTCAGTTCTTTAGTGAATGTTTGCTGCTCTGTCGTCCTCTGACTTTAATGTTTGTTAACTCAGAGCAGCCTGCTGTGTGAAACAGCTTCCATGTGTTCCTCCAACCAAACTCCATGAGAAAAACAACAAATTAAAGAATCTCGGCAGGTCACAAATCTGAAACACGACATCACCATTTGCCCCGCAGCCAATAGGAAAGCAGCTGACGTACCTGCACGAAGCTGCACATCACATGTTCCCCGAACATGGGCAGACTGGGCCGGCTCTCGCGGTACATGTGGACGGTGTAGATCGTCATGACGACGGGCTCCTGCTCGGTGTCGTCCGTCACTAGGATGCTGATCCTGCTGTCGCCGAGGCCGACGGGGTAGTTCGCCATCCTGAAGAATAAACAAACATTACTAATCTGAGCTGTGAGTCCAGAGGTCAGAGGTCAGAGGTCCTGGACTCACCTGGGGCCTCGGTGCTCGTCTAGGTGGACCCGACAGTTCGGTCTGACGGGCTCGGGTCGGATACGAACCGTCACCAGGTCAAAGGCAACCTCTGCGTGGTACTCCTTCACCCAGGGGCTGAAGGGCGGGGTCAGAGTGAGGGGGGGGTCGGTGTAGATTTGTCTGAGGTGAGGGTCCAGACACACACCTGAGACAAAACCAGAAAAGCAGTGAACTCGGACTCAGTGAGACTCCAAGTCTTTGATTCTGTCACACAGGAAGTGAAACGTTCTTCAGATCTGGAAGGAGGCTGATTGGTCAGAGACTTTTTAAACTATCTGACATGACTACAAAGTTTTGTGGCTGAATTTTAATTTACAATCATTTTTTACTAAATGGTCTCAAAACCACCGACCTGCACCCTGGACCCCCTTCAGCCAACTGTTTAAGGACCTTCGTCCAGCACTGGGACCTACAGTGTTAATGATTGTTAACTGTTATCCATGCTAGTTTTAAGCTTCTACTTCAGAAACCAAACCTCGACCCAGGATCTCTAAACAATTATGGACTAGTATCCAACCCTCCCTTCTTCTCTAAAGTCTTATAAAGAGTCGTGTCCCAGAACCTTCAGACTTCTTTCTAAATAATAATCATCTGGAACCTTTTCAGTCAGCTCTCAGAGCTCCACTCCACAGAAG
This sequence comes from Sparidentex hasta, assembly GCA_030272975.1. Taxonomy (NCBI): domain Eukaryota; kingdom Metazoa; phylum Chordata; class Actinopteri; order Spariformes; family Sparidae; genus Sparidentex; species Sparidentex hasta. The sequence goes on along the minus strand of JARJLU010017681.1, from coordinate 30,948 downwards.
CTGCCCATGAAGCATGGAGTTCCTCAGGGTCCTGTTCTGGGTTCTGTTCTGTTCTGGGCCCTCTGCTCTATTTTCTTTCTCTATATTTGACCTCTATGCAGACGACACTCAGCCGTATGTGTCTATAAAATCTGATGATGGATCTGATGATGGATCTCAAATCACAACATTAGAGACCTGCTTGTATGAGGCAAAAATGGATGTCTTCTATCACTTTGATCTTGTCTCTATCACTGTTAATCATCTTCACCAGGTCACCGGGTGGACCGGATGTGGATGGGGGTGGATGGGGGGAGGACCAGAGGGGACGAGAGGTGGACTTCTATTATCATTTGTATCAGACATTCTGTTGATATAACTTGTAAACTGTTGTTCTGTTCTGTACTTCCCCCTCTGTGGCTCCTCGTCAGGTTTCCAACATGGTTTTCTGTGTCAGAAGGTTCTGTGAAGTTTCTGCTCTCTGGACTCTGAGGGTGTGGTTCACTGTTCAGACTGTACAGATGCTGAGGTGAGGTGATTACAGCCTGTTGTGAATGTGATGTCACTGGAAGTGAGGATCTCTTGAGCATGAATGAAGGTTGATCAACATAAAACACTTACTCAGTCCACCAGACTGCATTCATAAAAACAGTGATTTTACCTCACAGAGCATGCTGGTATTGATCTACAGCTGCCTCCATCATCATTGATTTGGGTCACGACTTTGGTGTTTTAACATATTAATACATCTTATTGAACCGGACTGAAGGTGGTCATGTTTTGTCTGTGGTATCAATGTGGTGATGCACCGTTTAGTTCACATACTGTATCGATCCATCACAACATCACTGCTGGGGCTGATCAGTTCTGAATCAACGTTTACAGACAACTGTTTTCTATATTCATGTCGATCATTTGTCTCGTGTGTCTCACCTTCATCCTGTGAAGAAGACAGAGCTGAGCCCTGATTTGTCAGTTCTTCTGTCTCATCAGTTCTGCAGGGAAAATAAGAGTCATGAGTCCAGCAACAACAGAACCACACCTGACATTACAGCTGAATGATGACGGACTGACCTGTGGCTGCAGTTGGTCTGCAGCTCGTAGTAACGACTGATCCTGATCACAAGATCAGCGACACTTAGAGGAGCTGAGGAGGAGGAGGAGGAGGAGGAGGAGGAGCTGGGAGACAGCTGGACAGACAGAACACATCATAATGACAAACAGGAAAGACCGAAGACAAAATTTCCACCAGATATTAAGAAGTAAACCATGTTCTCCTGCTGGATGTCCTCCATTCTGCAGATGATCCTCTGCTGTTCATCTCAAACACCGACATGAACAACATTAACGACTAACGATCTGAAAACTGCCTTCAGTCTTATTCACATTGCTCAACTAGTTGATCTGTTTCATTCCAACCATCAGCTCAGTCACCTGAACAGGATGTTTGAATTATACGTTACGTTTGTACCGATATGGTTCATGTTACATGTCCATGAGCTGCTGTTAGAGACATTGTTTGTTTCAGCATCTGTCAGTGTGGAACTCTCCACATGTTCCAGCAGACAGAACCCGGGATTTTAATCCTAAACCTGTTTTCCGAAACTAACCAAGTGGTTTTTGTGCCTCAACCCACCCAACCACCAGAACCACCAGAACCAATGGTGGCTCGGCTGATTTCTGTAAAACCCCAGATGAGTTCAAGCTGAATGTTTGTTCAGGTTGAATTTTCTTCTTCTCGCCTGTTACAGTGCCGTGTTGATGCTCTGTTAGGGTTAGACACAAACACCACTGGGTCAGAGTTAGAACACATCTGGGTTTGGATTCAAATACAAAATACAAGCACATCTGGAAATGTCTCCAGAAATATCCAGTGCTGTGACTCAAACTGTGGTCGGCTGTTTGGCAGCCGTGTGGGTTTGTTCTGTGATACAACATTGAAACAAGCTGATCCATCTCCTCTGTAACTGGAGGCGACAGATCTCCAAGTTCTACAGAGGAACTAAAGACGTTCTGAGTCGACGTCAACTGGAGTCTTTAAAAATCTCCTTTTATTCGTTCTGTACATATTAAACCAAAAGAACTGAAGTAGCTTTTGGAGGCTGAATGAAAGTGTGACAATCATAAATCAAACATGAAGATACATAAAATCTGACAGAGTGAATGAGAACATGTTTAAAATCAGACTTCAGTCAGTAGAAACATGACGGAGCAGTTGAACACTCGTCCTGTTTACCAGCTGAAAGGCTGAAGGCGTCTTGATCTGCCGCTGAAACTGGAGCAGAAGAAGAAACTCATCTTCTGACAAACAGCGTGTCCCTCTGCAGCCACCATACTGAGCACACACACACACACACACACACACAGAAAGATGAGAGTAATTTAACAGGATTTACAGATTTTAAGAAAATGAATTGAACTATTTAAACTGGGGCTTCTTAACATATGATGAAGGAGAGAAAAATCATATTCATGTTTGGAAAATAATACAATCGCTTCAAAAAAATGTAAAGGCACAAAAGCTTTGAAGCTTCACATCTTTATTTAAAGATAAATATCTAATCAAAGCAGCAAACAGCAATGACCCTCTATATGTTTGAGGAATTTGTAGTAGATGGCAAATTGTATGTGGAAGTTATAATGAGTTAATTGTTTTACAACGAAGCATCAAAATGGAGCACGCCACCATGTGTGACGTAGGTGAACGCTTTTGAGAAGTCCACAGATGCTACTTGCAAAGTTTGGTGCAAATAAGTCAAATGGCTGAGGAGGAGTTGGAAAAAGCAGGTTTGCATTATTCTCAGAAAAAAAATGGTAGGCGGACATGGGTGTGGCCTATATCACAAGGGGTTTTGAATGTGTGACTAAGTTTATGTAAGTTATAAGCCAAAACGCACTTTCCTTGGTTATAGCGCCACCTAGTGGTGAAAATTGAGGACGACAACAGATTATGAATATTTTCAGCAGGTGTGACGTGTATTCCAAGTTTGGAGAGATTTACGGATATTCAGGCAGTGAAAAATGATCATTTGGGACGAAAAAGTGGTGATTCGAAAAACAATAGTGAGCTCACAGGTGAAGACCTGCTCGGGCCCTAAACAAAACATATTTGTATAAAATATTGTATTAAAGGAAATATTGTGTTTTCTGACTGATTTGTTTCATTTTCAGTTCAAATAAAACTGTTTGGTTTATTGTTGTCTCACCTGTCTGCCGTCTGTGTGTGAGGACAGGTGTGTGTGTGAGGACAGCAGGAAGCGCAGTGTGTCCTCCAGGATCAGGTCTTTGGTGATCTGTCGGTCAAACGTTTCATCAGACAGGGCAGAGAGCGTCAGGTCTGTTTCCACCTGAAGAAGAGACACAGCAGCTGAGGACACGCTGACCTCTGCTGGACATTTACTGTCAGCACACCTGAGACTGACCTTAGGACAGTTTGTTCACTGAGGATTCATTTAAGAAAGACTTGCAGCAACATGTCAGACATTTCTATCACTGCAATCATAACTTAAATAAATAAACAAATGAAACGTGTTTGTTTGTGAAATCAGTGTAAACATTGTGTTCAAACAGCTGATCAATGTTGGCAGGTAAGACTTTAGCACTTTAGACACAGAAGCAGACAGGCTGGTACAGACATGCTGCCACAAACTGACACTTTTTACAAGGAGACAAACAACTTCAGCTGAAACATTTAATGCTGAATTTACAACAAGGACACAGTGAGTCAGAATCTGTCAGAGACACAGTTTCACTATGTTATAAAGTTTGTTTTAACTCAACAACTCTGAAAATCACCACATTTGTTAATTGAGTCTGGTGATGTAGCCTGCAGCCATCCACATCTCGCTGACTGGTCTCAGATGTGTCCTGTACTCACAGCTGTCCACTTGTAATCCGATTACTCTGTGGAGTGGAGCTGCTTCACTGATCACAGCAGCTTTAAATGAACTGCACTCATGACTTCCTCATCTTCATCTTCATCTTCATCTTAATCATCTCCATCTGACAACAAAGAGACCTCTGGGGGAAGTGTTTTCAAAATAAAAGCCAGGTGGTGGGAGGAGAACAGGAGCTCTGTGTGTCTGTTTACATTAATCTGATGTGAGGAGGTTCAACCTGAGGCGGTGACCCTTGGAGAGGTCGCAGGATGAACATCAGACGTCTTTTATTAAAACATGAGGAGGTTTGATCTGACAGCCAGTAACAGTCATCACCTCACACACGCTCACACTCTGTGACTTTAAGAGCAGCAGTTCTTTTGTTCCTCCACAGAGCAGCGCTGTAATGTCACAGTCACATACTGTGACGCATAAACTCTAAAGGCCTCCACACACCGCCCAGACTCAAACCAACAGCCAGCTTCCTTTATCTGACCACTCTGTTGCCTCTTGTCTGACCCGTTCAGCAGAAAAGTTGCATTGAACACACCGCTTCGACGTGCTGCCAGCTCCACAGTAGCGTGTGTGTTCTGCGCTTGCGCAAGATGCAATCAGCGGGTGGTGCTAGTGTATAAAAAAAGGTATCATGGTCCTCAAAGTAAATTTTGGTTATCAGAGTCTTTTTCCGAAGGTTAGTCTTGAACAGAGGGGTCGTCTTATAATCAGGGTCCTCCTATATTTGGGTCAATATGGTATTTCAAAAACGGCTGCATACTAAACATGCAGCGAGGCATTACCAGACCAACACAGATTAATTCGTCCTTAATGGACATAACGGCTAGTCTCGTGCCAGTCCTCAAAACATGACAACTGAGAATGACGGAACGGAGTGCATAGAAAAACAAAGTGTTCCGCCCACACACACACCGCTGATTCACAAGCACACTCCAATCTGAGAATCCAATGGCTCAAATGGCCGGCAGCCAAACATATTTGTTCGCGACCTCGTCCGAGTCTCTCCAAACGCTTCAGACGTCCAACGGTTGGGCCGGTGTGTTCCTGCCTTGAGTCCGGATCAGTACGATAACAGAAACAGTCACTGGACATCAGTGGAGTTATTAACTCGTGACTTGTCCGTAAAACTGCACTTCAACATGAAAAGACTCATTTAAGTCTTATTACATGAGATGATCTGACATTTACATTTAAATCAGACTAATAGTTTATTAATTCACATGTCACTGATCAGTTCTGAGAACAGCTCTTAATGTCAGAGTGACCTCGTCTGATCAGCGCTCTTCAATTCTTTACAGCTGACAGCTGTCAGTCAAAACAACAGGAACAAAGATTGTGTTTATGTCCGGATGTCTCACTCCAGAGTTAAAACTACAGACATGAAGTGACGATAAATACACAGGAAGATACTTTATTGATCCCCCAGGGAAATCCAGACATTATTGATCAGCTCTATCATACCTGATCATCTGATGATGAAACATGCAGTGAGTCTGTGAGGCTCCTGAACGTCTCGTCTCTTACCTGGACCACGACAGGTGTGACAGAGCCACTGAAGAGCAGACTGAAGGTGAGCAGCTGGTAACACAACACACACCTGAAACACAATCAGTCATCAATAATGTGCCCATCAATAATCAGCAGGGTCACTTTGACATATTGAATAAAGCAAAGAAGATGGGAGCTGAGACACATTTATATGTGTAATATAATCATATTATAAACACATTAAAACACAGAATATATAGAATAGATTTAATACATATGTAAATGTTTATACTGTATGTTACATATTATATATGATATGTGTTGTAGACCAGCAGGGGGCGCCGCCACAACACAGGAGGAGGAAACTGTGTCCTGTCAAAGTGAAAGTCTCTCTCCTCATGAACTTTTGTTTGATGAGGAGCTTTTTTCTGCTTTTACATTTTATTTTGAAATCCAACAAACACTTCCTGAGTGTAAGTAGTTTAAATTCATTCAGTAACTAAATTCAAGTCTCATCAGACCACCTTAAAATATCACAGACTTCCACCTTAAGGAGCTTTTTAATGATCATTACTGGATCAGTATGCAAGATTACCAACATGTGAGCAGACTCTGTCCTGTGATTGGACAGTGAGCTCAGGTACACCCTGCTGACCGTGTTGTTTGTTTCTTACCTGTGGAGAGTTTGTTGCCTCTGAGTGGTCGACACAGCTGCCTGAAGCACTTCACCAATCACCTTCTTCACCTGCCCCAAAGCCTCATGGGAACTGTTTGTTCCCAACTGCTGCAGCAGGAAGTCCCTGAGCTGAGACAGGAAGTGAAGTGAAGGATTAAAATGTTAAAATCTTTATCAACAACAACAACATGAACAAAAATAATAATAGTATTAACAATGATAATAAAAGTGCAGGTATCTAACCTTCCTGGCCCGCCCCCTCTGCTCCTGATTGGTCGTCACCACGCTGATGTCATGCAGGAAAGAAATCAGCGGGTTCACTGAGGTCACCAGGACGTAAACATTCACCACGGCAACCAGAGCAGGAGGCGGGACACCCTGCAGCTTCTGATTGGTCAATCCACAGGAGAATGGCCTCATGGGTAATTCAGAGCCTGAGACATGAAAAGTAAAATAAACTTTATTCGCAAAGACACATCAGGGATCGGGAGGCTTAACTCATGTTCACTGCTTCCTGTGTGACTCACCTGTCAGGTGCGAGTGGGTGTAGAAGTGACAGAGACCTCCACCTGCGTCAGAGAACGCCTCCATCAGCCCGGGCAACAAGTTCACCTGAGGACACACACACACACACACACACATATACACTGTTAAGATGGACAGGTGAGTTCAGTCAGGTAACACCATGTGACTCTCGGTTGGCCTCTGATTGGCTTGAACAGGTGAGTCTCACCATCTGATGACTGTGCAGGTGGGAGAAGGAGATTCTCCTCAAACAGCTTCTCTCTGAACTACTGAGACACAGTAACAGGCTCCACCCATTCACACCTGTGACCATGGAGACAGAGACAGGAAGTCACAGCTGTGGACGTCACCAGGGAAACGACTGATGATGACATCTGATAAGGCAGCCGGGTCTAATCAGTACAGGGCTTATCAATAACAACAGAGTTCATATTCACTGCACTGGGACTGGACTGGACTGGACTGGACGGCTCTACAGCTGCGTTTTAAACCACCCACAGGGACGGGGGTGGCCGGAGGGGTGGAGGAGAAACAGGAAGTGGTCTGTCCAAACATGGAGTCACACTGAGGAACATGAGGACGTGATCGTTGTTCACAGGAAGTGTTCTTGTTTCTTTTGGCTGAAGCTTCGACTGTTTTGAGGTTTGAGACTCTCGGCACAGTTTACAGGGAGGAGGAAGAGGAGGAGGAGGAGGAGGAGGAGGAGGAGGAGGAAGAGGAGGAGGAGGAGGAGGAGGAGGAGGAGGAGGAGGAGGTGGAGGAGAAGGAGGAGGAGGAGGTGGAGGTGGAGGAGGAGGAGGTGGAGGAGAAGGAGGAGTCAGCTGGTCACTGTGTGATTTATGATGTCATAAATCTGTAACAGTCTGTTTGTTCTTCACCTGCTGGTGGAACCATCAGGCCCCGCCCCCTCAGTATACATGATCAGGACAGGCAGACGCAGCTGTCAATCAACTGACACACACACAAAAAAACACACACACACACACACCTGTTCTTTAAACACAGCAGACTGCGTGCGAGTGCGTGTGTGTGTGTCTGCGTGTGTGTGTGGTTTAAAGTTTCTCTTGTTTAACATTTAAAAATATGAGAAAGTTCTCTCTGAAAAGTTTGAAACATAAAACTGATCTGAGACCAGCAGGGCCTCTCAGCTGCCGTCTGTTCGTAAAGATTCTGTGTCAATAAAGTTTTCGTCATCATCAGCAAATCTGGAAACAGTCAAATCTTCATAAAAACATTTATTTCACTTCTTTAGGTTGTTTTTTCTTTTTTTAAATGGACACTCGTTAAAACATGAGTTCTGCTGGACAGGAAGTCTCCACCCAACACACACACACACACACACACACACACACACACACACACACTGTTACCTTGGTTACTCCGCAGGAAGCTGCTGGTCTCGGTGTATCTGGACATCTGGACCTCATAGTCCAGCTGCTGCAGGACTCTCTGGTACAGCTGGACCTCTGGGTCTGAGACCGGGTGTCGACCCATCAGTACCACGGCCCGGAGACGGAGGGGAGACGGCTGAGACCGGAGATGGGCCTGAGGAGGCAGAGAGACACGCTGATGACAGTCAGCCTAGCAAAGCACAAAGACAGAAAGCAGGCTCAAATAGCTAACATTAGCTGAGTTAGCTTAGCATAGCTGACGAGTTCTTATGTGAACGTGTCTGATGATGAATACTGAGCTCATCTTCTTCTTTTCTGCTCTCTTTAAATGTCCACATGAAGAAATCCTGTGGGATCTTTTCTTCTTCTCGTTCTTCTTCTGTGGTTTAGGCTGTGTGATTGTTTCCATGTGACAGGAAACATCAGAGCCTCCTCCTCCTCTTCTTCTTCATGTTTTTGTCTCAGAGTCCTCCGAGGGTCACAGACCTCTCATTCTTCTTATCTTCTGTTCAGTTCACAGCAGCATGGAAACATCAGTACAGTCTAACTGTAATAAAGTGTTGCTGAGCTGTAACAGCTGCAGGTTAAAGGGTCAGTCCACCACTTTAGAAAATTAAAGCCTCATGTCTCCAGAGGAAGCTACAAGCTGCATTGTGGGTGGAGTAGGCAGCAGGTTTGAGGAGCCGGAAGGATGATGACTGAAGGTTTTAGTTTTGAGTGAACTGCTCCTTTAACAGTGTTGAGCTGCTGCATGTTTTCTTTAATGTCACTAAAATAAAGTTTAGAAGATCAACACTGTACACATGCAGTGACATCACAGTGACATCACAGCCACCTTACTTACCCTTGCTAACCTCTCAGCTTCCCTGTTCTACTACAGTTCTTGCTCAAGTAGTGGAGAGTAACTAAGTACATGTACTCAGGAGTACTTCAGTAAAGTTTAGAGTAAGTTTTGTGTTCATTTCCATTTTTGTTTACATGTCAGTGTCTCAGCAGCAGATCTCAGATCAGCTGTTACAGTTTAACAGCCTGACGACATGAACACAGGAGAAAGACTCAAATCAGAGCTGACAACAGTCATTATGAATGTGTTTATGAGCTGCTGTGTGTGTGTGTGTGTGTGTGTGTGTGTGTGTGTGTGTGTGTGTGTGTGTGTGTGTGTGTGTGTGTGTGTGGATGCTTCAGATAACGTGATCTAAATATAAGTCCTGAGGGATTCAGTGACAACAGCTCCTGTACACTCAAATATCAAACCACAAGTCTGGGAACAAAATGTTCTCAATACAGCAGTGCTGCTGAGACTTCCCATGATGCTTTGCAGATGTAAACAGGAAGTGTAACATCAGCCCATTCTTTAATAAGCCATGTTTATAAGTAGTCAACTAGATGTAATAGATTACTTTGACACTGGAGAAAGAGTGTATTAATGGACGTTTGTTCTGGATCAGAGATCAGAGATAATGATGTCATCATGAAGTGACATCACACTGAATCAATGTTTTATAATTTCTATAAATGTGCAAAAGTGTTTGATCAAACTGTTCCACACAAACCGCATGAATCTGTTTCTCAGGGCTCAAAGTGACGCTTCTGTTCTTGTGACTGTTGATTTGTCTTCTGATTGATCGATCAGTCGTTCAGTTCATTTAATGCGGAAGAATGTCGATCAGAGTTTCTGGTTTTGATCTTCAGTTTACGTCACAGAGCAAATAAACCAGGAGGTGTGTGTGTGTGTGTGTGTGGGTGTGTGTGTGTGTGTGTGTGTGTGTGTCTGTGTGTGTCTGTGTGTGTGTATGTGTGTGTGTGCGGGGGTCAGATCAAAGTGAGTCTGTGAGCAGAAACAGGTTGTTCTTCAGTGTTTTCTGTGAATTGAGCCTTTAAACAGACGTGAGACATGAAAGTGGGTCAGACACCACAGAAGAAGAAAGTCAAGCTGTGAAACAGACTTGTTGATGTTTGTGTGTGTGTGTGTGTGTGCGTGTGTGTGTGTGTGTGTGTGTGTGTGTGTGTGCATGTGTGTGTGTGTGTGTGTGTGTATGTGTGTGTGTGTTAGTATTCAGCTCAGCTCTCAGTCTGACTTCAGTCTGTGTTTCCGCTCGTTGGAGACGAACTTCAGTCTGTTTCAGGATGATTCAGTTAAAGTTCAAGAATAAAAGTTCTGTTCATGCACTGTAAATGTTAATTATTTGATTACTGATCAGTGACTAAATCGTCTAAAGAACAGATCGGTGACACTGCTGATTCATGACCACGGCTTCTTAATGTTGGAGTTTAATTCCTCCTGGTTTTTAACATTTTATACACTGCATATTGTTAGCTCTGTGCTAACTTAACCCATGTTCACACACACCCCTCAGCCCAGGGCTAACGGCTCCATTAGCCCGTGGCTAACGCTACATTCATTGGTTCATCTTCCACAATCTGAGCATGGTGACACTGACGTCATTTGATTCATGGAGCACAGACAGAACCTACAGCTGTGTGTTTGTGACTCATGTTCCACAGTTCAGATTCAGTTTTTGTCTTTTATCATTAATAATACAAATCAAATATTAAATGTGTGCAGCACTTTACTTGAAGACACCTCACAAAGGAAACCAAAGATAATCCATGTGTCTATAATGTGTCCTGTGTCTATCATTGAATGTGATCATGTTCATCAGCTGACTGAGTCACTTCCTGTCAGTACAGCAGTGTGATGTAGCAGCACTCACACATGAAGCTGAACTCAGTCCACCAACAGAAACACTAACGAGCTCTCATACCACAGACTGATGAACCGAGGCTTCATCATCGTCATCATCATCATCACATGACCCTGCGCTCTGATCACATGACCGCTCTGAGCCGTTCAACTGTTAGCACTCAGCTAACAACACCTGACAGGACAGAAAACTGTCTGCTGAGATTCAGAATCAAATCTCCTCCTCTGTTGTCCTGTTAATCTGTTGCTAGCTCTGTCCAATCAACAGCCATCAAAGTGTAAACAGGAAGTCAGCGGAGCGTCATGAGCCAGCAGAACCTCCAATTACTCCAGCAGCTCTGATCCAAATCTCACCCAATCATCTCACAGTCACTTTTTACATCTACTGAACATTTAAAGACGGAAATCTGACTTCATGTCACCACGACGACAGACCGTCACCACGACGACAGACCGTCACCACGACCGAAAAGTCTACCGCTTTAAAGTGAGCAGCTGCCATCAGAGTGACAGACAGACGAGTTAAACTGAAGTTATAAAGGATCAGCTGCAGTTTAAACAGCAAACCTGACAAGATTAACAGCCTGACGCACTCACACACACACTCCCACACACACACTCACACCCTATGAGTGTGTGTGTGTGAGTGTGCACGTGTTAGTGTGTCAGCTGCCAGTTCACACTCAGTTATCTGTCAGGAGCTGATTAATGACACTAATATCTATATCAGGGACACACTTCAAATTCCCAACACACACACCAACAGGTCCTCTGAGCCTGATTTGTCGCCTCCAGCTGTCAATCATCCAGCAGTAAAATAAAACCCTGGTACACACGCCGTTGATCCTTCACAAGCTAAAAATACTGCAACAATGAGCCAGCAGCAGCTTCCTCTTGCCATGACAGGGAGACCGTCCATACAAAACTCCATTTGAAAATCTGTCATTTTAAACACACCAAGCTTAAAGGTTAAACATTCAGTGAGCATAGTTCTGAAGTCAGGTTGATGTTGTGGTAAATTCTCAAACAGCACTTAAAATACTACGCATCTAACCTTCAGTACAGGTCTTGGTCCATCTGTAATATGTGTTGGAATTAAATTATAATGAATTATTAAAATTACTTTAAAAATAAATCATAGTTTGATTGTTTGTGCCAAATTTATGTGATAACATCACAAGTCTGGTTTTGGAAGCCTTGGATATTATTGCACATTACAGCACAACCTTAAACTGCTGATATCTAAATGAAGTCTGGTGATGTTGTTGTTGCCCATATGTGAATGTTAGTCTGTTATAAGTTGAATTCCCATTTGAGTCTGAAAAGTAACAAATCATTTTAACAACATTTTAATATGCCAAATTGTAACTAAAGTGTGATCATATAAAAGTGTTTCCTTTATTCTGTTAGACAGTTTAATGTGTGTTAAGTTGAAATACATTGTTAATGCCACATTTATGTTAAGATCAAAAGAAAACGATGATGTCATGCTGTTGTTTCAGAAAACAAGCTGATCTAAAAATTAGCAGATTTTGAGTGAAGATTGGTGCTGAGATGTTTGTGTTGCTCTTAACTGTGTTTAACATCTTGAATTTGACAGAAAAGAAAAAATGTAACTCAACATCTGAGTAAGAGCTTTTTCCAGAGCTCTCAGCTCTGTCTCATGGGCTTCTGCAGCAGACGGTTCAATGCAGGAACCTTCACAGTGAACATCCCGAGCTGCTCCAGAACAGAACTGATATGATATGAGCACGTCCTCAGGTTCTACTGAACCCACTCTGAGTTCACATGATGAGACAAGTTTATTTTAAACAGACGCTGGTGGAGCAATTTCAAACTCATCAGGACTGAAAGAAACTCATTATTGGCATCATCATCATCATCATCATCATCATCACACACACACACACCTCACCTGTACAGTTTCCAGAGTATTGATGAACCTCCTGGTCTCCTCCATCAGGACTTCGTCTGCCGGCCTCCTGCTGCGGATGTCGGCGGCGTGCTGCTGCTGTCCGGACCGGAGCCGGTTCCGGGCCACCATCAGGGTCTGGTAGAAGAGACACACCGCCACCCCGAGCAGCAGCAGCGGGGCGGAGCAGGACCGGCGGCGGAGCAGCATCCCGGCCTCCCTCAGGAGGAGACCGCCGGCTGACGCCAGGAGGCACCGCATGACAAGAACCGAGCCTCCAGCTCACATTCCTGAGGGCCCCCTCCTCATCTTCATCTCCTCATGGAGTCTCCTGGTTTCAGGTCCAGTTCGCAGTTAATCCAAGTGTGACTGGACAGCTCACAGACAGCAGAACCGCTCACTTTATGCCGAACTTCCTGCCGAGTGTCCCCCGGTGTGGAACTGGACCGACTTATGTTCAGGAGCAGCAGAACTTCTGTTGTAACCAAACAAACTTTAAAATAGAAGAATTTTCAGCGAGGTTTGGGACAATCCTGAAACATATATTTCGTTTGTTTGGCCAACCGAACCACCCCGAACTTTTTATGGATTATATTGATGCCTAACCCTCTCAGAGTCTGTTAGAGTATTAACTCATGTTGATGGGCCACAGAAATTCCCTCAGTAACGAATCAAACTTAAAATGCTCTGATTCTACAGTCGGTCGCTCTGCGCGCAGCCACGGACCCAGGAACCAGCAGACGAGCCGCCGGGACGCGCGGCGCAGAACCGAACTTTGCTTCAGAGCAGCCGGACCGCATCTTGTGTCCTCGTCGGTGAGACCACGAGTCTTTAGAAAGTTAACATTTAACACTTCTCCCGAAAAGATCCACTTCTGTTCCGGCTCGATCCAAAGTGCGCAGCGCTTTAACTTGTGTTCTCACAGCGACGTCCTGTCAGCTGATGGAAGGTAAACTGGACTCCGAACGGAACCGTTAACTCCATTAAACTCCGTTAAACTCAGAAACAAGCGCACAACCTTCTGAGTTTAATTCTGATGAGAAGAATAAGAAGTTCTGTGGCGCCGCAGGAAGTTCAAAACAAGCGGAGCCGCGCCGGAGCCTGGACCAGACCAGACCATCTGGTTCCACTTAGACCAGCACGGGAGAAGAAAGGAGGCAGCGTCACGGCTCGGTCCGTCCTCCCTCTCTGACCCGGGACACTCACACCGTCCTGCTCCTCTGACCCGGGACACTCACACCGTCCTGCTCCTCTGACCCGGGACACTCGCCGGTTCTTCTCCGGTCTCAGTTCTACACACAGAAGAAGTTCAGACTGTTTCTGCTGTTTTTTAAATGAAGTCTGGTCTGTAGGTCACCACCACCTCCTCCTCCTCCTCCTCCTCCTCCTCTGACCGCTGCTGAAACACTCTGAAGGCTGAGTTATTTCTGGAACACACGCGCGCGCACACACACACACACACACACACACACACACACACACACACACACACACACACACACACACACACACACACACACACTTGTACAGCGTGTGTGTGTGTGTTCACAGTGTTGACCACAGCATGGAGGACGAATACTGAATACTGTTATCAATACTGTCACTCATCCATCAGTTCATTAATGAATCCTCTCATTAACTGACGTTTCAGCTGTACACTGTAAGAAGTCACACTGTGGAACACAAACACTGTAAGAAGTCACAAAGTAACCAGGTCATAAAAACACTGATGCTGTTTTAAATCAGGAACATTGATTGTGCAGAATCAAAATCCATCTCCTTTCACTCATGAGATTAATGTTGATTCAAACATTTTCATCTGTTGAACAAGCATTTAAAACATTTATATGAAAGTTGTTTAGTTACATTTGTAATCTGTTACAGTGTGATTTTATAAACTGTTGTCCACTAACTAAAGTAACTAAAGCTTCATGTAATCTGTACTGAGTTAAAGTACTTAGTTACAGTTCAGCAGTGGTGATTCTGTGCACTGAACCTTTAAATGTCTCATATACAGAAGCTTTAAACTGAAACATGACCACTTCCTGTGTGGAGCCCCCTGCTGGGTGGTGTTAGGTGGTGCTGACTGAAAACAGGCGGAGCAACTTTAAAGGACTACTTCAACATTTCAGGTCGTCTGAAGCTTCTGAACCAGTACATCAAGTTCTGACCAGCTGAGCTTCGTCCTGACAGACGGTTCTGTTCATCAGTTTTAACGAGCCTGATCCAAACACTGAACTAAAACTATTCAACCATCCCTTTGGATCACTGGTTGATGCTGCGTGTGCACTCAGTACTCAGACAGAACCACCTGAGACATGGGAAAGTGCAGCAGAACCATCACCTGATCAGAACCTTGCAGCCTGACCTGTGACCAGAGAGGACACCACGGCCGTGTGATGCAACAATTAACTTTGTGGGCGCCATTTTAAATTGCTTTCAGCTGATTTATGAGTCAACCGAGTTTTATTATGTTAGTTCATCTGTTGGATCAGCTGCTGGATCAGCTGCTGTCTGGACCTCAGACCAGCACCACCGAGATCCTCTGTAGAGGTCTCACTCTGCTGAACTACAGCGCTGACAGAGTGGAGCGTCTTCCCTCACAGAAGATCTCTGATGACTTGTCTTCTGTCTCCAATCAGCTGATCTGAGACATCAGCTGATCTGAGACATCAGCTGATCTGAGACATCAGCTGAACAAGAAGCTCATTTTTACCTTCACAATTTTTCACTCCTCTGATTATTTTCTTCTTCTGTGGTTTTAATCAGTGACAATTAACAAAAATCCAACTGAAGCTCAGAATATACAAAAACATCTTTTTATTGACTTTATCTGTTGAAACATCCCAAAACACACACAGTGTCAGTGCAGAGTGACTGGACACACACACACACACGTAGTTACAACCACACACACTAACACGTAGTCTCAAACACACACACACACACACACACACACACACACACACACACACACACACACACAAACACAAAGAGTCAGGTTAGATCTCTGACTTTGTTCGGTTCAGTTTCAGGAGGTCAGAGAAGAAAATCTGCTCCGTCTGGTTAGATGTAGATTGAGTCCATCAGGCTTCTGTAGTTGTAGTCCAACAGCTGATCCTGTTTGTAGTTCTTTAAGTTCCAACAGGGAAGAGGAGCGCGGCCTCGTGGGAAACACTACAGCACACTGTGTGTCGGGTCAGAGGTTTTACTCTTGACTGTAAGATTCGAGAAAAAGTGAGTGTAAAAAAATCTCAATTTGTAAATAAAGTTCCCTCAAAACTTCAACAGAGAAAATTAATTCTGGACATTGACGAGACAAAATTTGACCAAACCAAGTTCAATTAGTCCGAATTCATTCAAAGTCTAAAACTACAAAGTCTGGATTTTCTTTGTCTCAAACAGAAGGAAACAGAAATAAAGTCAGACTTTGATCGTTGACCACAAACTGGATCAAAGACAAACATCTGAATTCTGTTAAAAAACGTTCAATTTAATCAAAAATCTGAATCCAGAATTAAGTCCGACTTTCTATATTCAAGTCAGAATTATTTTAACAAAAGTCACAAAGTTTTACATGTTTGTCACAATAAGTCCAAGAATTCAGATGTTTTTCTGCCTCAAATCTGATCCAGTTCAAACATTACGTTTGGAGTTTTCAGTCAGAATTCCCAGGATAAAAAGTTTTAATCGTTGTTTTTAAAGTCAGATTAGGATATTTGAGAAGTCGATGTGAAGACTGAATCTCAATCTTCTGACGTCGACGTCCTGCTCGGTTCTTATTAGGACGGCAGGTGTCACGTCCTGCTCCAGTTAAACTGTCTTTACACCCGACAGCTCGACCTCTGACCTCTCGTCTGTTCACATCAGCTCTGTGAGGCCGGAGACCATTTTGTGTCCGAGTTTCTTCTTTCTGTCCGTTTCTGAACATGTTCACAGTGAAAGCTTGACTGCAGATGCGATGGTGTGTTCTGATCCAGATCAACACCACAGGACAGTTTGTGAGTCATGACAAGACAACATGAGGTCACATCTCAGCTAAGGTGTGAGATTAACTCAGACTTAAACTTGAAGTCAGGATTAATAAAGTCTGAATTTATTGTATAAAGAGGAAACAAACAGAAGTCATGTGTTCTGGTGTTCGCAGGACGACGATGATGATGATGATGATGATGATGACGAAGTTTTCTGAGTTAAGAGATTAATTATTTAAATCTTGTGTTTTAATCCAGGTTTGTAATTTCTGTTGGCACTAAGTGTTTGATTCGTCTCAGCGTGGTGGAAGCGTCGTGTTGACCTCTGACCTCTGCACTGTGTTGGTTGGTTTCTACTTTATGAGGGCGACGCGAAGGTTAAAAATCCAACATGGCCGACAGACGGTGCGGAGTCTATTTGTGGCGGCTGCCTCTCCTCTTCATGGCGGCCGTACACTGAGGACAGTACCACTTCCCCTTCGGAGCCTCGGTCAGACCCACGCAGCCGTAGTGGAACCACTCGATGGGACACTGAGAACAACAATCAACAGATTATTAATATTATTTATGATGTAATGGAACCGTTTCTGTTAAAATATTAAAATCTGATCTCTTCTTGACTACGGGCAACTTCAAGATTCAACAACACACTAAATGATAAATGCGATTAATTTTTCTTATTTTTTCAGTGGATGTTTATTTCTGAGATTTTCAGACTCAAGTCAGATTCTACATTATAAACTTTGAGTCAATGACCAGATTTGATCTGAAACTATAAACTTCATTTATTCTGACATAAAACTGTAAACTCATCAGTTTGAACATGAGATTCAGGATTCATCAAATCATCATTTCATTCGTCTTTCCTGGGAGACAATAATAATGCAGAAATTCATTTCTAAGATTTTGAGACTTAAATCTGAATTAAGGGTTGTCTGACTTTATTTTATCATCATGAAACAAATAATCAAAGTTTAAACTGATTAACCTCTAAAAAAGTCTGAATAGTTGATTTATGGGATTAAAGAATTCTGATCTAAATTTAAAAAGGAACTTCAAATATTTTTTGTTTTTGTGAAAAGAATTCAAACTTTTCATGTTCAACCTTTTGACTTAAATATCTCAATACAAAAATCAAAATATTAATTTCTGACTTCAGATTTTAAATGACATTTTTTTAACAGAATTCAGTTGATTACACCTCAAAATTTACTTTATGAATCTAATGAAATCTAATGTCATTTTCTCAAAAATCTGATTTGATGTGATTTTTTTCAAACACTCTTCAGTCTGACTTAATGTTACAATCCTGACTTTTTTTGTCATTATGAGCAGAATTCAGACTTCAACTGATCAAACTGTGACAGTTTAATTAACAGCTGGAATTTGTTCTTGAATGCAAGTGAAATAAATGTGAGAACGTGAACCTGCTCCGACACAAGCACGTCTGTAACAAATAATAACTGTCAACTCTGATCACATCACACTCGTCATAACACAGAAACACTCACGTCTGTGTTGTCACAGCCGACCATCTCTCCATAAGACACCTGCAAAACATCACAGTTCAGTTTTCAGCCCTTAAAAACATCAAACTACATTTTTATTAACACACAAACTCAAAATCATGATAATCAGAAACAGCTAATACACCCTGATTGTTCAGGTGTGTGTCAGCATCTGGAGGAGGGACTGATGAGGCAGTTACCTGGTTACAGATACAGTATCGGGGCTCGTTGGGGTCGTAGGTCCAGTCCACCTGGCTGTTGGCCTCGGCCTCTGGCAGCGCCGACGCCTGCTGGGAAAGCTCCTGGGCCAACGCTGAAGAGGACGAGCAGGACGACAGGGAGGAAGAGGAGGACGATGAGGACGACTGATGGTTGGAAGACTTGATGCTGCTTCTGTAAAATACGAGGTCAAAGGAAATCAGTGTTCAGGTGTCCTGCATGGACAGATCCGTTTGTCAGAGCAGGTAAAACATTCATGTGTCTGAAGTCATCTCAGGACTGAACATCCTCACGTGTGACGATGATTGACACACTGCTGCTGCTACTGAATACTGCTTTTTGTATTTTTGCTGAAATTCTTCTTCTTCACCTACACAGACATTGTGATGTATCGTTACATAATTGTCTCGCACTATATCGATTCAGTGTGCTCAGTGTGTGTGTGTGTGTCTTACTTGGACTTGCGCCCCCTGGAGTCGGAGGCGGTGGTGGGGGTGAGGGTCTGGGTGAGGGTGGAGGCCAGAGCAGAGGAGGAGTACCCAGTGTTGTCCCGAGACAGAGCGAACTCTCTGCCCAGCTGGAAGTCGTTGTTCTTGATGGCCTCGTAGCTGGCCTTCAGACTGGACGTCCTGCGGCCCTCCTTCATCTGGACACAACAACCACAGCTTTAGGTTCGCTGCACCTCAGAAGTCACAACTTGTTTTGTCTCACCGATCAAAGAGGTTCAGAGGGAAAAGAAAACAGAAGAGCTGGCTGAAATCCTCCAAGTGTTGAGTGTGTGTGTGTGTCTGACCTGTGCTGTGGCCTGGACAGCCTGGGCAGCAGCCATGGTGATGGCCCCGGCTCCGGCCCCGGGCCCCGCCGGCAGAGAGCTCAGGTTGTAGGAGGCCAGAGGCTGAGACGAGTTCACGCTGTACACGTTGTTGGTGGACGAGGACGTGCTGTTGGTACGACAACCTGCAGAGGACACACAGGTAGCAGTGAGGCACACACACGTGCACGCACACACACACACACACACACATAAACACACAGAGGGCTGCAGGTGAACAGGTGTGTGTGTTGTTACCTGGTGTGTTCTCCTTGGAGGCGTCGGATGTGAGCGTGGACAGCAGAGCTTCGGACTTGAACTTCTTCTCTGGAACGTGTTCTGTAGTGTGGTGAGTCGGAGCGCTGTACTTCCTCTCTGTGACATCACAACAACACATTATCTTCATCTTCATCATCTTCATCATCATCAGTGTTTCATGTATTTAATCCTGATCAGTTCCATCTGCAGACTGACGGCTCTTAGCCTTTACTGAACAAGGTGGTTCAGGTGCTGGTTCTGAGATGGTGCCACTCTGGAATCAGTTCTATGCTCCCGGTGAGCAGAGTGGCACCATCACTCTGCTGGTCTAGAAGACAGAACTGCTGACATCAGGGGCTGAGGCGGAGTCATCGTCACAGAGGACCAACGAAACCTGCTTCTGACTGCCATTTTAAAAAGCAGAACCGGTGTAGTGAGTTCTGACTGATCCACGGGACAATAATCACTGATTTGAACTAGTGGAAGCAGCAGAGGTCTGAAGTCCAGTCATGTCTGGATGCAGGCACAGAGTCAGGAGCAACACTTGTAAAGAGTTGAAGTGGGTCAGCACACTTGTTCCTAACAAAGCTGATAAACTGGAGGTGCATACAGTGACTGAACAACGTGACTCTACAGTGACTCTCCTACTCGTGGAAAAGCCCTGAACCAGACCCGAACCAGCACGTGGTTCTCTTTGGTGGAAGATGGTATCTGAGGCGAGTGTACTTACTCTCAGCTGTGGTGTGAGAGTGGACGTGATGGTTGTTGACCGGCTGAGACGGACTGTCCATCTCTAAAGATCCTGAGGAGACAAAGAAGAAGAAGACAGGAAGTTAAAAGTATCTCAGCTCCTCTCATGTGACAGAAGGTGCTCCAGCTCATCAAGAATCATCTGCCAGGTCATCTGTGGCTCAGAACCAACTCGAGATGTTCGTGGTTCTGAGAGCCGAACACTTTCTTCTAAACAGTTGTTAACAACTGACCCTGTATGGACGTTATGTTTCACACAAGGTCTTGTTTCTTTCAATAAATCACACAGTATCAGATCACTGACTCGTGGCACCGACTCTGGTTCCAACATGTCAGGTGGTATCAGAGGCACCTCAGATTCTGGCGTCAGCATCAGAACATCACTAATCAGAACATTAAGCAGCAGTGAGTGACTCACGTCTCTCCAGGATCTCGGTGATGCCGGCGTTATCGGCCTCCAGCTCCATCTTAAACTTGGCCAGCTCCTGGTCCAGTTTACGCAGGTGCCGGTCCACCTGACGGGAAGAGACAGAACCACTCTGAGCTCAGGACAATGACGGAGATGTGCAACAACCTTTAAAGGCTCATTCTGTCTGATAAATGTTCACAGAGGACATTTAAACTGTTTTTATTGATCTGTTGGAGAGTTAGAGACACTGAGCTAATGATCAGACACCTGATCATCAGGTCCGATCAATACTGTGACATCACTGACTGATTGATCATGTGTCTGGCCTCATTGTGCAGTTTCTGACTGTCCTCTAGTGGCTGTGGCAGTGAACTACAGTCGCACTGCTCCAGTAAATGATGTCACATTGTTAAGTGAATGAACCGGTTCCAATTGTTTACACTGATCATGTTATTGATCCTGAAAAGCTGCAGCAGCTTCTCTGACTGCACTCACATTGTGTGTGTGTGTGTGTGTGTGTGTGTGTGTATGTATGTTTGTCACGTAAACTAATACAATCTGAGCACTTAATTATAATTAGAAATGTGTGTTAGTATTAAACATGGAGGAACTATTTTCTGTGACTGATGACATCAGCAGGTTTCTACCTGTCACCTGATTCCCTAACGAGGATCCTGGAGCTGACTGAGTTCTCAACATGTCTCATGTAAAACTGTGCAGGCTGATCTTTATCTCTTCATTATTTATCAAACATTAATATGTATAATGAGGAGACATGTCGTTAGGATATTATTAATACGACTCTTCTTACTGCTCCTCCCTTCAGCCTTCTCTGCTGATGTGAAGCTGGTAAATTAAACAACACTGTTCTCAAACAAACACCTGAAACAATCTGGATTTTTCTGTTGTACCGTCTTTGTAAGTGTGTTTTATTCATATTCTTCTTTCAAGCTTTACGTTTCTTAAAGTCAGTCGATGTCAAATAAACTGTAACTACTGACTATAAACTCAGTGAAATCTCAGTGGACACAAAACAAAATCAGTTGGATAAATATTCCCAGGCTTCCCAATGTTTTTCAGGACTTTTCCAGTGCTGATCCAGCTGGTGTGTAACTCACTTGTACTCATATGTTCTGCTCTGTGGACGTCTGACTCAGCAGACACAACACATGCACTTGGATACAGATTAACATATTGTTTTTCTGTGTGTTGATGTTGAACAGCTGTATTGATAATGTATTGTATCTTGTTACACTACTGCACTTCATAAAAGAGCCGTGGCCTGTTTAATACCTGGTTCAGTAGCTATCCTCCGTGAACAGGCTTCATGTTACTCACCAGATCATAAATCTGATTGGCCAGCTGCACTTTCTCATCTGCATCTTCCAGAGCTTTGTAATAATCCTGAAACACAGTGACGACACATGAAGTGTTTGTTAATGTCACTGTGGAAAACAACAAGCTGCTTCAGTCTCACTGTGTGATTAATCATCAATGAGCACATTCATTCTACAGTCGGTGCCGTCGGACCTTTTTAATGACCTCCATCTGCTCTTCTCTCCACTCCGGTTTGTTCTTCTTGGCGTTGACGAAGAACTCGATCACCTTCTGCTCCAGCTGATCTGTGGCGTCTGGACGGGACAGAGACGGACAGTCAGTGACATTTACATACAGAGACACACGGACTGTGGTTTAAAGACACGATGCAGGGAGGAGTCTGTGTTTTCTGTTTCAAAGTGAAGTTCGGTGTTACAATAAACCAACACTGAAGATAATGGTGTTATTAAGGATATGATAATATATTCTAGATGTTCAGCCTCTTGAATCTTTTCCATCAGTTCATCTGGTTGTTTTTCACTCTTCATCAGCTGTTCTGTACTCTACTGCTTTGAGCAAACAAATGAGACAACGCACCAACAAAGTTAAAGAAACATCTAACAAAAAGTATTTTCTCTCTTCTGTCTACAGACATCATGTTAATATTATCCTTAATGCATGTCGAAGTATCTTTGAGCAAGATACTGAACCCCAAAATTGCTCCTGATGTGCAGTTGGCACCTTGCACCTTGGCTACTTGTTCAGGGTGTAACCTGCCTTCACACCGAGAGACAGCTGGGACTGGCTCCAGTGACCCCGCAACCCCTTGAAAAGGGTGTGGCTGCACATAGGAACGCAACAGTTTGTTATCATTTGTAGCTCAATCTGTCTCTAACTCACATTAAACCTGTGTTTTTTTTTTACTTTAATCTGCAGCACTGTTGAACTTCATACAGCAGCAGAAGAGTTTATACCTCTGGTGACTTGAAGATAAACTTCACTACTCTGAGATTTTACCTGTATGAAATCTATACTTCTGTTCATACTCTTAATTCTTTTTTTTTTACATTTACTTTAATATATACCTGTATTTGTGTTCTATAGGCGTTGTTTAAGTTACTGAGTGGCTGAATTTCCTTCTGGATCAATAAAACATCTATTTATTGTAACATGAATTATGATCAGTACGAACAATTGTTTTTGCTACACAACATTCTCTTTGATTAAAACAGAAGTTGATGACATTTGTCGAGGTCTACACTCGTCTGTAGAGCTTATTACTAGGACCCGTTATAGTGATTCATATTCACTGAGAAACTGCAGCTGCTCAGATTTAGATCTGTCGTGATTTCAATTGTATTTCCATTAACTGTGCAGCAGTACTTCAGTCCATGACAGGATATTAACCAACTACCAATCGTTCGCCAAGTACTTCGTGGATGTCCCGGGGTGAAAATACTCCAAAACAAATAAAAGTCCTGCAGCAACAACAACCGGCATAACAGCACAGAAGTGTCTAAACACAGCAGCTGACTCGCGGGATCATTTCAATCACTCCAGTTTAAAAGGACCACTTTGTAGAAGAAGTGAAATATTTATAAAATTAAAAAATAGTATTATATACTTATAAACAGCTTGTTATGTAAGTGAATAAACAAGCTGTTCTCCAGACAGGTGTCAGGGTCCGCCACATGTAAACAAAGTAAAACAGTATAGTATGTGTTGTCCTTGATGGCCAGTTTGTTGATGAGTCATGAAAACAAAGACAGTTTGATTATTCATTTGTTTGTTTGAAGATCTTTCTCTGCTCATCAAATTGTCTTCCATAAACTACAGACTGCTCCTTTAAAGTCTGTTTCACCAGACCTGCTGTTAGCCGGCTCTGCTAACTTCATGCTAATGACTGAATCTATTGTTGTTGTATTGTTTAAACGAGCCTTCACGGATTTGTGTTTGTGTATGTGTGTGATAACGTGTGTGATCACACCGGTGCACCGTGCCGTTACCCGGTGGTGTGTACGTACTCTGAACCTGCAGGTCCATCTCCCTCATTTCCGTAAACCTGTCGCGGAGGTCCATGGGAAGCTGCTCGATCACTGCCAGAGAAGAAAAAGCGGTTACCCTGCTAGCACGGCTAGGCTAACGGCCGGAGCCACACAGGCCGGAAAATAACACACACACAACCGACAATACGCGCCAAAAAAGCCTCCGCCGCTTAGTTCGAGTCCCATACTCACTCTCGAGATAATCCTCAAGGTACAACATGGCGCTGAATTTGACCGTTTGAGCGTTTTATGAAACAATTGTCTTCTTTCAATATGGCGCCGCCAGCCACTGTCTCGATCACAAAAATACCCCGAAAGTCTGAGGTCACACAATGTGACGCACACGCCTGCCTGGGCTCTGATTGGTGGAGACAGTCGCGGGCGTTGATTTGCGTTCTCCGAACAGATGCATTGTGGGAGTGGTAGTTCAATATGGACCTGCATTGATTATCCTGTAAAACATCCTCAAATCTATCTCCAGATTAATTTATTTGTATGTCTATTGATTAAGAGTGTATTTCCATCAGCTAACACTTTATAGTGATGATGTTGATTAAAGATAAAGAAATTGAAAAGTTGTTTGATTTGATGGATCTAGAGCTGATAGGCCCTATTAAAGAGATGGGTTAGGTCTCTTTTGAAAGTCTCCACAGAAGTCAGTTTGTGGATTTCAGCTGGGAGAGTGTTCCAGAGAGTGGGGGCTGTCACACGGAAGGCTCTGTCGCCGAGGGTTTGTAGTTTGGTGTGAGGGATGGAGAGCTGGTGTGTGCCTGATGAGCGCAGCGTCCAAGACTGAGTATAGGGGTGGAGGAGGTCAGACAGATATTGGGGGGCGAGGGAATGGAGAGATTATAGGTCAGGAGGAGAATTTTGTAAGTGATGTGTGATTTAACTGGGAGCCAGTGAAGGTGCATGGGAGTGGGGGTGATGTGTTGCCAGGGCTTGGTGCGGGTGAGGACCCTGGCAGCAGAGTTCTGTACATACTGGGTTTTGGAAGGGAGGAAGGAAGACTCCATTACAGTAGTCCAGGCGGGAGGTGATGAAGGCATGGATGAGGGTCTCAGCCACAGGTTCAGAGCGGGAGGGCCGGAGTCTGGAGATGTTTTTCGGATGATAAGAAGCTGATTTTATGATGGATTTTATGTGTGATTGGAAAGATAGTGTGGAATCAAAGATGACACCCAGGTTGTGGATGTCCGTTGATGGGGAAATAGAGCAGTCGTCCACATCCAGGAGAAGATCTCCAACCTTCTAGAGCAGCACCCTGGAGGCCACAACCATGAGCTCTGTTTTATTGGTGTCAAGTTTGAGTAAATTTGATGTCATCCAGAGTGTTATATCAAACAGGCAGTTAACGAGTGACTGTGGGGGTAGCTGGGTGGATGGTTTGGTGCAGAGATATAAGTGAGTGTCATAAGCATAGGAATGGAAGTTGAGACCATGTCTGCGTATTATCTGACCAAGGGGGAGCATGTAGATGGAGAGCAGGAGGGGTCCAAGCACAGAGCCTTGAGGCACACCCTGGTTGACTGGAGCTGGGGTGGAACTGGAGTCTCCAGTGGTGACAAACTGTTTCCTGTTTGTTTTTTTAAAATATTTTTTGGCCCATTCTGGCTTTATTGACGGACAGGACAGCTGAAGAGTGTGACAGGAAACAGGGTAAGAGAGGGGGAGTGGCACGCAGCAAAGGGACCCAGGCCGGGACTCAAACCCGGGTCCGCTGCAGAGCCTCAGAGCATGGGTCGCGCGCGCTACCAACCGAGCTAAGCGGCGCCCCTGTTTCCTGTTTGTAAAATAGGACTGGAACTAGAGGAGTGCTGTACCGGTGAGATCAAGGTACTCAGATAGGCGTGTAAGGAGAATGGTGTGGGAGATTGTGTCAAAAGCTGCAGAGAGGTTCAGAAGGATCAATATACCGATGTGGCCAGAATCTGATCTTGATGTCTTGATGTGGGCAGTTTCTGTGCTATGGTGTGCCCTGAAACCAGACTAAAGGGGTTCATAGAGCTCATGGTTGGACATGTGCTGCTGGAGTTGGGCAGCAACTGCTCTTTCCAGGATTTTGCTCAGGAAAGGAAGGTTAAAGATATGCCAGTAGTTATGTCAGTCATCTGGGTCCAGACCTGGCTTCTTGAGGATGGGGGTGGCTGAAACCGTTTTGAAGATGGACGGTACCATGCCAGATTCTAGGGATGAGTTGATAATGTCCACCATGAGGGGGCATAGGGCAGGCAGGGAAGACTTAACCAGAGTTGTTGGCATGGGGTCCAGAGAGCAGGTGGAGGCTTTGGCCTGGGAGACCAACTTAGCAACAGAAATTGAGTCCACAGGAGAAAAGGAGGAGAGGGAGCACTGGGGCAGACGAACAGTGGGAGGATCAGTTGTCCGTGTCAGAGGTTCATATAGTTGGGTGGTGGCAGATGCCAGGAGTTGCTGGGGAATGGTAGCCACCTTTCCTGGAACAAGTCCAGGAACTTGAAGCAGAGGTCAGGGCCACCAGAAAGCTGGGGGACATAGAGAGGGCTACGGAGCCAGTTAATGGTGGAGAATAACATTATGGGATTATTTTGCTGGTCTCCTGTGAGGCCTTGGAGAGAGCATCTTTATAAGACCTAACGTGGTCTTCGTAGGCTTCATGGTGGACGGTGAGGCCAGATCTTTTATAAAGCCTCTCCAGGCTGCGACCAGTAGTCTTTAGGGTACGGAGTTCAAGGGGGGCAATATGGGTAAAGGAGACCGTCCGGGTTTTAAGAGGTGAAAGGGAGTCAAGACCCCAGGAGATATCAGCATTATAGTGGGACACCAGCCCATCCAGTGAGGTGTCGAGGGGATCAGAGGCCAGATGGGTTTCCAGGATATTGGTCAGGGCCTGAGTGTTCACTGTCTTGATTTTCCTGTGTGTGATGTTGCAACTTATGCACTGCTTGGGCACAGGGTCAGAAACAGTGAGGTCCAGGCAGATCCAGTGTGTGGCCTCTGACATGGATTGGACCTTTAACATGCTGTGTGATGTTGAAGCAGCCCAGGAGTGACAGGAATTCAGAGGCAAAGGGGCACCTGGTGGAGTCCACATGGATGTTGAAACTACCAAGCAGGAGTGCAGATGCAGACATGGAGCGGATGGAGGTGAGACTCTCAGACAGGAAGGTGGAGGAGGCTTTTGGATGCTGCCATGTCTCAGTTAGGCAAAGAAAGTAAATTTTCCTGTCAGTGATGATGTCATGGATGAGTAGTGCTTTGTTGTTTAGTGAACGTAGATTCAGCAGCATGAAAGCTGCAGTGTTGTTCATAGATGCTGATGCAGGGGATGTGGAGGAAACAGCACCATTCGCACAAGCCAAGGGTCTCAGATAGCTCAGTGTGTGCACTTGTGGTTAGTTTTGATGGCGTTGTGCCGGTGCGATGGAGCGCCTCTCAGTCAGCACGGAGGGAACAGCAGCACCGCAGTCAGCGCTGCAGGGAATAGCATTGTCCGTATAAATAAACTTGCGTCTGGAGGCCCTGTGCATATAGCGGAGGCAACGAAGGAGACCAAGAAATTTAATCTCAGGGATGGAGTTTGGGTTGAAGTTAAAGCAGTGGTCCAGGAGCTCCTCCACTGAGTATTTGAAGACCAGGCCAGCAATGGCGGAGCAGCAACCATCCAATATCGCCGTGAGCTGGGGAGACCACAGCAGCAGAGGAGGGCGATACAGGAGCCAGGCGGTGCATAATCCTGAGGTTGTGGTGGAGGGAGGACCAATGGAGTAATGTTGGATAGCCCACAGAGAATTGAGTACGCCGGTTTGGATGTTAGCGTTGCTAGGCTAACAGCTGATCGGCGGGGCCAACAGCTGATCGGTGGAGAAAGGTGAGTCCACGGAGCCAATTGTTCAGGTGTGCAGCCTTCAAAATTTTGGAGCACAGCCCCAGACCTTGTAAAGACAACTTGGCTTTCATATTTCAGCAGAGAAAGCAGTTTTGCTACAGACTGAGAAACGGCGACATTCACGTCAGTGTCCTCTCGCATCCAGTTGCCATGACACTGACAATATAAGACTCCAGATACAAATAATTACCAGGAAAAAACAAGTAAAGGATAACACATTCAAGATTAGAAAAATATTTAAATTCTGTCAAATCAGCAATTAAGTGTCCGTTTTGTTCCCATGAAAAAAATCTTCACATGCTAAAATGTGATGTGCACTTATAAACACTGATGCGTTGTTTAATGATTTGTTTTGTAAAGGTTATTTAAGAATAATTTAATATAAACTCCACAGGTGATTCCAGATTTCTGCAATGACAGTAACGTCAGAGTCACAGAGTGTCTGATCAAACTCTGACGACACTGACACAATGCTTTCATCAGACTGGAATGACAAATACATTAATTGTGATTAAGTAAACATTATAGTTACATTTAAAACTGGAGGAACGTCTCAGTGCGAGTCTCATTTGTGGAGCCACGAATCACTGATTTAGTTGATGATGTCCACTTTTGGCCACATATGTTGACAGAGAATATTCTTTCTCTAAGAAGAAAAACTTTATGAATCAGACACACACACACACACACACACACACACACTGTAAGAGACATACAGTGCGAGATGTGTGTGTCTCAACCATGAATCAGCCTCTCTCTTTGTGTGTGTGTGTGTGTGTGTGTGTGTGTGTTTCCTTCATCCTCATCCTCCTCTTCCTCTTCAACACAACAACAGTCGGAGCCTGTCGGAACTCTAACCCGCGGCTCTGCGGAGCCTGTCGGAACTCTAACCCGCGGCTCTGCGGCTGGAGGCGGACACATTCCTCTGTCCTCCCCCAGGACTCTGCGTGCCTGCCTGCCGGGGGAGGGAGGGGACAGAGCGGGGAGGACGGGAGAGAGGGCGGCGGCTGCTGCTGCTGCTGTGCGCATATAATTAGTTAGGAAGAAGAAGAAGCAGCAGGACGGGACGGGCCGGGCCGGACAGAGTCGCCCCCCCTCAGCCTGCAGCCAGCAGTCCGACTCAGCTCGTCAGTGTGAACCGTTGCAGCGGACTGGAAGCTGCTGCTGGACGCTTTTACTTTTCTTCTCCTCCAGTTTCTAGATCATATCACTCTTTTTGTGAACGTGACTGTGCGCAGACTCGTGGGTTGAACGGATCCGCGCCGCTGTGCGTATTTTCGATGCTAACTGAGTGATGATTGATGTGGAAATGTCAGCGCCGCCGCCGCGCACAGCTCGGCACACTCCATCATCCCGGCGGGGCTGCGGGAAGTAACTAACCACCTGTTGTGGAAGTTTCCTGGAGCTCGTGACGGATAAACCCGAGCAGCTAACTCAGGCCGGCGGACACAGCCGAGTGACGGAGAGGGCGCGCGGGGAGCGGAATGCGGCTTTTACGCACGGAGCAGACGCAGTTTCTGAGAAAAGGCTCTTCTGATGAGCGATAAGCTGCTGCAGCGTCGCTCCGGCCGCCCTGCTGTCTGTCTGTCTGTCTGTCTGTCTGCTGTCTGTCTATCTGCTGTCTGTCTGCGCTGAGCATGGTGCCATGGTGCCCCGGCCTCACATGAGCGGCACGCCGGAGCTCCGGTCGGGATGGCTCGGGAGGACGCGGTGAGGTGTCTGCGCTGCCTGCTGTACGCGCTCAACCTGCTCTTCTGGGTGAGACACAGACAGACCGCATCTGATCCGTTTATCGATCAGTCACACCAGGACAAGAAGCGACAGGGCACCGTTAATCTGATATCAAGTAGCAGCCTGTCCCTGAACGCATCATCACATGTGGAACACCAGTTTTAGATCAGTCACATGTGAACAACATCAGCATGAGACATTTACAGTTACACATGTTGTACACACGATTCACATGTGAGAGGTAAAATAGTTAACACGTGATTCATTTTGTGAAAAAAAAACATTTAACTATTGTTTCACATCACATTTCATCACATGTGATGAATTCAAACGTGAAATGTCTGATTTTGAGTGATTGTACATCCATCCATCCATCCATTATCTGTACATATATATGTACGCCGCTTAATCCTCTGTAGGGTCGCGGGGGTGATTGTACATGTAAAATAAAATATGTGAAAGCATGTATTCACATTTAATATCACATGTGAACACTTCTGTGAATATCCTATTAAAAATTAACATTTACACATATTTCACACGTGAAAATGTAAAAAAAATCTAGATCTGTTGATTTCACTCTGAAACACATCTGGTTTCACATATGGAACGATGTGATGAGAGTCTCATGTGAAAACTTTCATGTTTTCAAAAGTATCGAGTCCAATATTTCACATGTGATGATTTCACATGTAGTAATTTCACGTGTGACTTCACATTGTGGATCATGAGAGCCATGTGTCCAACACTTACACTTGTTTTACACATAATTCACATGTGAGATGTTGAATAGTTCACATGTGAGCATTTCACATCTCAAGTTAACATGTGAACTTGTGACATACAGAAAATGTAACTTTTATTTCACATCACATTTTATCACATGTGATGACTTCACACTCACAGACACATGTGATGTATTTCACATGTGCAGGAGAATGTGACGCTGATACACATGAAATATATCATTTTACAAAACACATCACATGTCACCTGACAGTCATATTTATGAGTCACTTCACAGTGATGAGTTTACCTGTAAACAACATGTTTACAACATGTGAACAACATGTTTACAACATGTGTACAACATGTTTACAACATGTGTACAACATGTTTACAACATGTGTGTCAAATCTTGTTCATGGACAAAAGTATGTGGACACCATACTCAAGTTATTTAGTAGTTTGAGACCAAACATTTGTAATCATATAATCTGTTCATACATGAAAACATAACAAATGAGTCGAGTATCTGAGTAAATGTACTCTGAGTACTCACACTACTAAGACTCCAATTTGTTATGTTGACAAATCAGTCATGAACTAAACAACTGTAATCACTTACTTCACCATGTTTACTGTGAAGGTTCCCAGTGAATCTAGGCCACCGTCTGTCTGTCTCACAGCATGTCTCACATTCTGAGGTGTTATTTGTAGGCAGCAGAAACTGATCTGTGTGTGTGTGTGTGTGTGTGTGTGTGTGTGTG
>JARJLU010017680.1:0-42108 GCA_030272975.1 Sparidentex hasta | reverse complement strand
TTGTTTGTCTCCTTGTAAAAAGTGTCAGTTTGTGGCAGCATGTCTGTACCAGCCTGTCTGCTTCTGTGTCTGAAGTGCTAAAGTCTTACCTGCCAACACTGATCAGCTGTTTGAACACACTGTTTACACTGATTTCACCATTTACACTCCATTTATGAAAGAAGAAACATGTTATTGATCTGAACATGTCACATGTTACAAAGACACTAAACAGGAACAATATAGGCGACTTCTTTGTCCCCGTGGAGAAAGTCCCCAGACTCCCTTAACAAATGTGTCAGTTTAGTGAGTTGTTGAGTTGGAGACACTTTATAAACTCTGTGAAACTCTGTCTCTGACTCATTCTGCATTATTTGGACCTTCTTGTTAATTCAGCAAATGTTCTACATGTATTTTATTAATTCTCTGTAAAGAACTCCTTTCTGCGCCATTTCACCTGTAAGCAGGAACATCCTGTATTTTCAGAGCAGACAGATGAGTGAGGACTCATTAAAGCTTCAGTTTGTTCACATGTCATCAAGTCACCAGCCGAACAGTTGGTCAAGGAATAAAGGAAACAGCGTGGCAGCAGAAGCCCACACCTTTACACACCGCTGTTCACAGTGCTGTTGTACTTGTTGTAATATAGTTATATTAATATGTTACCTGCTGTGAACACACACGACTTTTACAGAGGAACAGCAGCAAAGATCAGGAAACAGACTCATGTTGTGGTTGTGATGACGTCTGCAGTTAAACTTCTGAAGCAGTCGCAGAAATGTAGAGACGTAAAAAAAAATGAAGTTGCCTCTGAAACCTTGAACTTTACATGCAGCTTTGTTTCACAGCTCAGACAGAATTTCTATCGTCCCGACTCTCCTCCCTGTTTGGACCCGCTCAGTATTTACGTCCTCTTGTTCTGTTAATGAGTAACCGGGTCACCTGGCAGGCTGCAGCTGATGTTTCCACACAGAGAAGAAGCCCAGATGTCATCACATCAGGTAAACTCACCTCAGCAAACTCTGACTTCACCTCTGTTAGATGTAATTTGGGGTTTCAGGACATCTTTGACTTCAGGGGCTTCACCACATTTAATGTAAATGAAGAGGTTGTGTTGCAGCAGCCAGGTGAGACGCTGACAGCACCGCGTCTGCTGGATGTTCAGACTGGGACACTTTGTACTGTTACAACAGGAGACTTTACATCAGCGCTCCACACTGTTGGACCCCTCCGAGGAAAATTAGGTTTTTAACCTTGTTAACCTCCAAATGGTGTTTTTATTATTATCATCACACAAGACACGAGCAGAAGAACCAGTCAGCACAGGAGTTTATGACCTTGTTTAAACCGTGTGTGTGAAACCACGTCCAACATGTTGCAACTGGTGAACCCACCTGAGGGAGAAGTTGGCAGCGTTCGGACTCAGGGACCGACTCCAGAACCGAGACCTCTGGTCAAGGACGCAGACTGCAGGAGCAATGGAATGTGCATGTGTTGGTGGCAAGGCAGGACCAGGACCAGGACCAGGACCAGGACCAGGACCAGGACCAGGACCAAGACCAGGACCAAGACCAGGACCAGGACCAGGACCAGGACCAGGACCAAGACCAAGACCAGGACCAGGACCAGGACCAGGACCAGGACCAGGACCAGGACCAGGACCAAGACCAGGACCAGGACCAGGACCAGGATGAAGAACCAGCACATGGACAACATGCATCCATTTTTCATTCCTCTGTGATTCACTGTCTTTGTTCCAACATTTTGTATCCTGCCGTGTTTTGTGCAGCATGTTGTAACTCAACAGAACAAAAATGACACAAGCCTTCTTTTGAGTTTCCACATTTATTATGTGATCAGCAGAGAAACTTCAGCTTTTCACGTTTACTGATTCATCATGCGAATAGACGCCCAGTGACAGTTATCAAACAGGAAGTTGTAGTCGGAGCCGCCGGTCGCCACAAAGTCACCGACGGTCTTCCTCCCCAGGAAGTTTCCTTCTTGGACGACCTGCGAGGAGAGAAACAGCAGATATTTATAATGTTTCTTTGATTATAAAAATGTGCTTCTGGAAAATAACAGCAGGCTTTACCTGCCAGTCGGAGCCCATGTGTTTAGCGGTGGTCACCACCGTCTGGGAGGAGATGCCGAAGTTAGCTCCTTTATGGATGAGCCACTGGGAATCGTCTCCAAGCGTCACTCTGAAACAAAGAAGAGACGCCGCCGACTCAACATGCTGCAGGAACACATGATGTCAGCTCACCTGGGCTGTGGACTGACCTGACGCCAGAGTGGCTCACTGGTCCCAGGATGAAGGCACTGGAGCCCAGCGGCCTCTTCATCCTCTCAGCTCTGTAAACCGCAGAGTTGTAGAGTCGCGTCAGCTCGGCACCTGACAGGTCTGAAACAGCAGCACATCAGCTCCATGTGAACAGGAACGTCTGAGGCAGATTTTAAACATCAGTGTTACTACAGACGAACACGAGACTCACAGCCGTCAGACCAGGACGCCACAGAAACAGGCAGCAGAGTGAGAACCAGAGCACAGAGGAGCCTCCTGAAGGAACACATGCTGGATCATGTTCTGATCCGGTTCACAGCTCTGACACACAGACAGGTGAGACTTTATAGAGTCCTGAGCCTCCAGTAATCATTCACATCCCGTCCGTCCTAGTTACCGTCAGTGTTTGTCGCCTGGCAGGCTGCAGATGTTGTTTCCACACTTTTGGCTGAAAACAGATCAGATTGTCCAGCCTGTCTGCTTCTGTGTCTAAAGTGCTAAAGTCTTACCTGCCAACATTGATCAGCTGTTTGAACACACTGTTTACACTGATTTCACCATTTACACTCCATTTATGAAAGAAGAAACATGTTATTGATCTGAACATGTCACATGTTACAAAGACACTAAACAGGAACAATATAGGCGACTTTGAAAAAACCATTTCTCATGAAAATCTTCTTCCTTTTATGGAAGCCGAGAACGGCCATGGATTCTTCTTATCTCGAGATAACAAGGGTTGTTTTCTTGCAATAACAAATTATCAACGTCAATAAAAAGATTTCTTCAGGAAAATTAAAAATTAAATGTTAAAGAGAAAAAGAATGAAATAAAAATGAAACATGTATGAAACATTAAAATAATATTTTGTTGAGATGAATTTTGGGGAAAAAATAGATTTTCAGAAGTTTTTCATTTTTTTTTAAAAGAAATGTTAAAAGAAATGTTTTTAAAACATGTTACATAAAAAAATCAATTTATCAACCTGCTCCTCATGTGAAGTAGCACATTTTTCTGAATCTTTCTTTTAAAAATTATTTTTACTTGCCTCCTTTATTTAAAATATTTTCTCCTGAAGATCGATTTCTGGATTGGCCCCTCAGGGCTTCCGTAGAGGCTGATCGTCACGGTGACTTTTCCTCAACAAATGTGGTTTTATTTAGTTTTAAGTCGTGACAGACATCAGCTGAAACAACAACTGTGGAAGGTGACAAAGACGTGAGTTTTATGTTTTCTGATCTAAAGCTCAAAAGTGTTTAATGTGCAGAGAAACTGAAACTCCTCTGAAGAAAACGTGAATGTTTTTAGTTTTATTGATTGACAATCGTAACAGCTCAGACTGAAATCATTTCTCCTCCTGAGCTGCGAGTCTGAACATTAACATTACAGGCTGAATCCCAGAACGCTTTTATACATTACTCAGTTTTGCACATTGATGAATAGAAACATTAGAAACAGTAAAATGTTTCTGACAGATTGTTAATAAATTCACCCTGAAACTCGACACGTCTCCTTTAAATAAACAGACCAAATGCTCGTCTCATCTCATTTATTCAAAACATTCCAATATAAAACAAAATTACACATATCTGAATTGTTCTATTTACAAAAACATACATTCTTCAACATCTACGTACAGTCGACATGGTTGTTCACTGCAGAGTTTTCCCATCAGGCTGTGGAGGTTTCAGCTTTACAGTCACAGGTTCGTTCCGTCTCGACGGCCTTTTGGCTCGTTCTAGCTTAAATTAAGTAGCCGCAGTTCATTTGAATAAAAAGGCACTAAGAGGAACTATCATTCAACAACAGGTGTCAGAGCTAAATCATAAATAGCTTTTGCCTTTGGCAGTGATCAAACTGAGCTCATTCATCGCTGACAGATTTGTTTTTTGTTTTTTTACATATGAACAGATGTTTTGTTTTTACATACGAAGGCTTCTCAATAAATACAAGCACGGAAAGATGAAAACTTTGTAGGCAGTTCTCTTATGCAAGTCAAGTTTTCCAGGAATGTAACAAGAAAGTGCAACCAGGTTGCAACTATAATAAGCATTAATAAAAATAAAATAAAAAAGGGAATTATTGAGCCACACAAACAGACGAGGTGCGTTCAAACACCTCCGGGATTCAGGACGTTACACAGCAAAGCAGGCGTGTTTGTTCTTATGGCTCGAGTCGCTCACCGCACCGTTTGCTCCTCTGACGGCGATTTTTTAAAAAAAACGAAGAGTGTAAATGTAAAAGTTCACACTGTTTAAATGTCGGCGATAATAAACACTTCACCGTTCAGAGTGGAATGAAATATCTGCAGTAGAAAATGAGATTCTCCTCATTTCTGTTTTCCTGAGAATCTGACTGAAGCACCATCGGAAAGCATTTAAGCCTCAATTTGTAGAGCAGCACCAGTAAAACTCTCAGGTACCAAATGTTTCCCCCCCAAAAGAAAATAAAAGGCTGTTTTCCTGTCGGCGTTTCGCTTCACACCAGTGGACCGAAGTCGCTACTGCAGGAAACACGTCGACGTGAAACCTGCTGCTTCAAAAAACAACCTGTGAAATGTTTTTTAAAAAAGGCTTCCTGACATTCTGCATATCTGCAGTTTGATTAAAAAATCCAAATGAATGCTAAAAAAAAAAAAAAAAAAAAAAAAAGGCCGACAGGAAGCAGCGTCCTGACTTAGTGTTAGAAACAAAATCTAGAACTTTTCCCTAAAGTGGCGTCCCGCTCGCTGCAGGTCGACCGGTGGAGAGGTAGCGTGTCATCGCCGCTGTGTGTCCCGCTCAGAGATTGGCTGGTTTCTCTGTGCTGCTGGGCGGAGTCAGGACCGCTCCCACGGCGACGGGCGACATCTGACAGTCGGGGAGGTCGATCTGATGCCTCTGAGCTTTTCTCTGCAGGACAGGAAGTCAACGTCAGTCACAAAATGAAACACCAACTGTTCTGATCATCAGTGGCGTCAGCGTCTTAACTGCGACAGTAAACTGAATATCTCTGGGCTGTGGACTAAACCTGACGTTGTCTCGATTAATGTTCTGGTCTATAAAAATGCTTCTCGGTGATTGTTGGCGGGTTGTAAAGGCTGTAGGTGTGTTGGTTTTGCTCACCAGTAGGTCCAGATACGCCACGTGTGTCTGGATGTTGTGCCTGTCGTCAGATTTGACTTTGGGGAAGTCCTTGAGTTGAGGTTTGGCTTCGGATCGCAGCGTGTCCATGAAGGGAGTCATCCACCGAACACACGGGGCGACGCTCTCCCACGTCAGGCCTGAAACACACACGCGGGTCAGAACTGTGAGTTGAAGCTGTTCGACACTATCGAAGAAGAAACGCTGAAGAAGTAGTCGGAAATCTTTTTAAACTTCAGATCTTCAGGAGGTGCAGGCCAGAAACTCACCTGAAACTTTATGAACAACGTCGAATGTGGAGAAGTGACAGAAGGCGGCGGCGGCGAGGACGCTGTAGCTGTAGTCCAACGAGCTGATGTCCATCACACACAGGTCCAACAGCTGCAACACACGACGGGTCAGAGGTCAGCACGTGTTGTTCAGAAGCAGCCGGTCACATTAAAACTCCGTGTGTTCGATGGCGTCTCAGGTGTGTGACGTACCTGTGTGATCTGGATGTAGGTGTCCTGGGAGAACTGAGGAACCAGGAAGTTCTCTCCGTCCGTCTGGGCTTCCACCTGCGCGTACAGCTTCAACCAGGAGATGGGCGTCTCCGGACACAGATTCCAGTCCAGCGCCTGCAGGAAGACACCAAAAATACACAGGTGAGCACAGCAACACAGGTGTGTAGGAGTGTAGGGAGGGAGGTGGAGAGCGAGCACGGACCTTCAGCATGTGCAGCTCCGTCTGCTGGATGTCCCACATGTCACAGGCGCCGTCGGTGACGTAGGCGAACTCGTAGATTTTCGGAGGGTAGATTTCCTGCAGAGGAGACAACAAAGTTATAAAAAATACAACAAAGAGGAGGCATTCAAGTTCACCATGCTGTTTCTGTGTCACGTGTTAACGCTCTGTGGAGGCTGACGAGGGACTCACTTCTATCTTGGAGGCGATGAAGAGCGCCGTGATGCCGAGCAGCTGCAGGTACTCTTTGCTGACGTCCTCCTCGGTCAGCATGAAGCGGTCGAAGTAGTCCTGAGCCAGGTACGCCGTCTGCCGGTGGAGGCTGTACACTTCACTCACCTGCACACAGATACGGCTGTTAAACGATTTGATTCTTTTATTCGTCAGGTTTTTTGAACAAGCTAATATTTCCCGTCCTCACCTCCAGCAGCCAGTCCAGCAGGATGGCTCTCATCTTGGGCTGCAGCTTGGGGTGTCGCTGCAGGTAGCTCTTGTCGTGGACGTACTTCAGCTCCTTGTTGAGCATTTTGATCCACACGTCGTCTGAACTGGCCCAGCTGGAAGACAAAACACCAGGTTCACCATGTTGTTCACATGTTCTTCTCAGTGTCACACTTTGTGTCAACACAAGCTCTAAATGCAGGCGTGAAGGAAGAGAAGCCACAACAGCACTGTCTGCTTCACCACACCAGACTCCCTTAACAAATGTGGTGATTTTAAGAGTTGTTGCATTCAAAGAAACTTTATAAACTCTGTGAAATGCTGTCTGACTAATTCTTCATTACTTGGGCCTTCTTTTAAATTCAGCAGACGTTTCTTTGTTGGAGAAAACAGTTGTGTTGCAAACAGAGCAGGAAAGTTAAAAGTGGAAACTCCAGACGTGTGTGAACAGACAAACAGAGCTGACAGAAGTTAAAACCAGGTTTAAGATTGGAGCTGAAGACAGTTTTGCATCTGATAACACACTTTCAAGCATTTCATTTCTCCAAGCGTGTGTGAAGTTTACCTTCAAAGATACAAATAGTTTGTTTATAGATTTTAAATCAGCCGTTTGCTCCTGAAACTAGATCAATACACAGACTCTCAACTAAAACAACAATACACTGTGAACGAGGGGCACTAAACTCCCAATACAGAGTCGGGTGGAGTCGTAGCTCAGTGTGAAGTGTCGAGCAGCAGCCGCCTCATTGAGGTGTAAAACACACAGTACCTGAGCTGAGGGATGGGGGAGGCCTTGATGAAGAGGTTCTTGAATCTGTACTGCTTGAAGCCAGAAGGATCTGTTGGCTCCAGCTCTTTGTGTGGAGTCTCGATGAGGACGCACGGACTCGCTCCATCCTCCGACCAACACTTCTGGAATACAAAGAGAAGAAACACACAAGATGAATAAAAACAGATGCAACTACAGCAGGATTATGATTCGATCGACTTTCATTTCCATTATTAGGTTGAGTCCGTAACGTATGTACAGACGTACAATAGTGACTCCATATTACTTTACCGCCAGCAGTAAGTTTCTATCACTCAGGAAAAAAAAATCCTGTTAATTTCAGCTTTATGATTGATTACAAAACACGTCTCATCTTTGGTGGGTGTTGACTTCTAGACAGGCGACGATTATTAATACAGTTTAGCTCATTTTAAGCTTAAAAACAAAGTAAAAATTGTCTGTCAGCTGCTTAAAAATGAAAGTAAACTGATTATCTTTTATCCATTAAATCAGAAACTAATCAAGAGATTAATCCTCAAGTGTCCATGTGTTTCTTTCACTTACTTAATATTTTCTTCTGTTGAAGTATTAGTTGTAACCAGTGTCATTAAACATGGTGTCAGAACAAGTTTCTTGGTTCTCTGAGTATTAACAGTCAATCCAGCTGACTGGTGACACCGTGTGGTGAGAAGAAGAACTGCATGTTTGTACATAAACTGCACTGAGTCTCTTCAACATGTTTGTTCAGACCGACTTCATCACAGACAGACAAATATATTAAATATCAACTGGCTTCATGTTCTGTGTTTTATATAAAGAGAAAAGATTTGAGAGACACAAACTTAGTTTCAAATTTCAGGCACATTACATGATAAAGAAATGGCCGTAACAAAATGGACGCTCAATATAGGGAACTATAATTAAACAGCTGCTGACAAGAACAGGTAATTATGAATAAAAGTAAAGTATTAGTAAGATGAATGTGAATAAATGTACAGCTAGTAAAAACAGGGCTGGTCATGGTGGACGGGAGGAGACACGCGCAGATAATAAACTCGACTCTTATCAGTTTAACACACACATCATGGAGAGTTAATGACACTCAGACACACCGACCTGGATTTCATAGCTTTGTTTCTTGGCAGCAGGTTGAAGTTTTTTCTTTGAGGGCTGAAGAAGAAAAACAAAACAAGTGAGTTGGTGTCGGTGTAAACAGCTACGACAGGAGGAGAATAAACCAGAGACAGAAACACGGACATTAATAGAAATATACAAGTATTAAAGACAAACCTCTGACTTCCTTTTCTTCAGCGGCGCTCTGACGGGCGGCTCAGGTGTGTTTGAATCTCTGGCTTGCAAAGTGATGCGACCGCTGAAACAAAAAAACCAAAATGACATCAGAAGACTGAGAGAGTTTCACCAGATCAAATCACTCTTCATGTCGTCAATCTGGATCATTTAGCTCGACCCGTGTACCTTAGAAATGAGTTTATCAAATCTGTTTCAAGTGGATTTCATTAACTCAGCAGCTGATTGTGTTGTTATTACACTGGGTTAAAGAAGTTCTTACATCACTGAATTATATATGAAAGTGACTGACACTGAAGCAGCGCCATGTTTAATGTAGAAATACTAGTTTTCTTCTCTACATGAAGTTGACGCCACTTCAAAAATCTTAATCTACAGAGAAACAAACAGAAGTTTATATATTTTGAGTTATCTACAGTCTGTCTGCTCGTCTCTGCCTGTAGACTTGTTTTATTTATCTTTTATGACATCGATGCTGGGTGGATTTTCCCCCATCGTCAAAAATTACACTGAATATTGATAATTACATCACAGCTGAGGATGAGAATAAGATACAAGTTACACTTCATCCATAATCCAGTTTTGGAGAAAGCTCTAATGAGGACTAGGAAAGATGAATTGTCCTAAATGTAAGTTTACACGTCTGCCTTCACTAACATCATCACTAAGCTTTAGTAAAAGACTCCTGCAGGACCCCAAAACCACAATTCAAGAACCAAAATCCAGCAGCTGCTCACCTGCGTCTGGACATCATGTTGAATTAATTTATGGCTCCGCTGCAAATAAAGAAGAAGAAGAACAGGTGAGATACATCTTTAAAAACAACAGGATCAGACAAATGGATCAAGAGTGTGTGAATATATTTAATCAAAAACTCCTGGAACCATTTCATGATCTGTTCAACAGTCCTGGGGCCTCAATGTGGCCCCCAGAAAATCACAAGTACACCACAAGTTAGAGGTGACTGGTGAGGTTATATAAGCCTGTAAGAGGCCAGGAACGTGTACAATAACTACAGTAATGATATTAAACATCCCAACAGGCTCCTGGAGGAGATCCATGGATCCACAGAGTCCCTGTGAGGCAGAAACATCTCAGTTTCCAGGCTCGAAGCTGCTGTGACTGTGTTAGCTTCTGTTAACAGACTGTTAGCTTGTGACCGCCAATAAAGAGCCAATATCTCTGCACAGAAACACCAGAGGTCGACTAACAAAGCTTAAAGCGCCACCTGTACACACCATGATAATTACAGTGTCATACTAAACTCGATAAATGATCATAATTGTCATTTTAAGAGCCAAACTAGCCAGACAGGCTCTGTAAGCTAGGTTGGTATCCACAGCCCAAAAAAAAGGAGGGGGGCTGGTTGTTCCCTCGATTTCAAACAAAAAAAGCTCCAAAATGTCGCGTTTCAACTCAAAAGTCTCTCATCCAGCGAAGAGGCACACGTCTCAAGACAACACTCATGTGGTCTGAATCCGTGAAAACGCAGAAATATTAACTTTATTTGAGGATTGAAACTCAAAAGACGCGCCAATTTCCGCAGCGCCAAAGCGGGAGGATTTGAGCCCTGCCTCCCCCCGAAAGTCCTCCAGGTCTGCGGGGGAAAAGTGGTCGAAATGACCGCCGGAGATCAACCACATCGACTCTAAACTCCTCTCAACCTCTAGATTAAACTCAGAGGAATCACATACCGTGAAACAAAGTCATTTAAGCGCCATTAAAGTCTGGGAAACTAAGACCACCGCCAAGCTAAACTGTGGAGGGGAGCTACAGTAATTAGCAAACTTAGCCGCTGCTAACTAGGTCAACACTAACCAGCTAACCGTGATGTGCACATAAACTGACGATCCGCAGAGTTAAACATGCAAACAGCTGAAAGTGAGCTTGATTTAGTTTAAACAGGTTTCAGGACAAAACTAACAAACTGCAACTTTCCTGAGCTTTAAAGGTTAATTTAGGGGAGCAGCCAAGAGTTTGTCCGGATTAACTCCCCTGAAACGACAAAACCTCAGTGAACAAACCTCCAGGATCAAATCCCAAGATTCAAACTATGTGAAGGAGATCAGTATTATAATAGAAACTCCTTCGAATAGGAAGAAAATACAAGTTAAAAACCTAAAAACATGGCTGCAGTCCCTCGCTTGTCCAGATTTAAATCCACAGATCGAACAGAACTAGGCAGCGAAAACGGATGATTGAGATCGAAACATACGATGCAGACAGCAGGAAGTTACCGACGGTGGAAAAATGTTCTTAAACTATGAATCTGAGCAGATCTGCTCCCCTCGGCTCGGTGCTCGGTGCTCTTACCTCCTCGGCGATGAATGAATGAATGCATCAGCTGTGGCGCCGGCGCCAATCCTTATATCCGCATAAGCCTGCCGCCGCCTACTGCGCATGCGCGTTCCCGGTTAACAGAAACCCGCTAAATGTTCAAATGTGAACTGAGATTTGACGAAACGAGCGACGCGGACGGTTCAACCGGCGACACTCGCTCTCCTCCCGGACACGAGAGGTGGTGGGAGAGGCTGGGAGCTCCACCGACCCGGTTATTTACCGTGTTTACCGGAGCCCGCATTCATTTCTAACGGCCGACGAACCGCGGGAAGGTTTTTGGACGTAAATGCCGCTTTCCGTAAGTTCCGGTTAAACTTAAACGAGCCGGTAGACGCTCAGGAACCGTCCCGCACCGGAAACGACCGATAATATTTACACTTTACGGAGTTATTTACCGTTTTTTTCGCGGTACCCAAACTGCTTCCGCGTGTGGGTACCGCCTTTGGGAGGGGCCTTCTGACGTCAAGCCAATGAGAGCGTGAGCAGCCGCCGCCGCGTGCTCCCCTGGCAGAATGTAAACAGAGAGAACACGTGGGGCCGCTGTCAGACTCCTGAGGCAGGAAGTGCTCAGATGTCAGCTGATTTCATCTGAGTCACCTGATTCTTGACTGTGATACTTAACTAATAATTGTTGTATATATGTTTGTATTTTTATCTTTTCTGAAACAATGACAATAAACATATTCTGTTCAGTTACATAGTGCAAATATATGTAAATACTTTATCACATGTGTAACTAATTACATTTACTGGCATACTCTGCTGAGGCAACGCAAGTTTATTTATATGTGACAGTTCAGACACAAGGAAACTCACAGTTCTTTACAGGGGCATGAAAATACATAAAAATACGTGAAACCAGCTACACTAAAATAACGTTTATGTAAGTTTAAAAGAGACAAGACTAAAGTTTTCTGGGAGTTTGTTCTGGACACGTGCTGCGTGATGACTGAACGCTGTGTCTCCATGTGTAGTTTTGACTGTAGGGACTGAGAGCAGATCTGAACCTGACGACCTCACAGGTCTGGATGGTTTGTAACTCAGCAGCAGATCAGAAACGTGTTTTGGCCGTAAACCATTCAGTGTTTTATAATAAACCAGAACAGTTGTGGAGCTTCACAGTAAAACAAAGTTGCAGCATTCTGCTAAACACCTGAAGCAGCTGCAGACTTGATTTAAAACAGAGAAACAACCAAAAAGAAACATCAGATGGCTTCAAATATCTAATTTGGGGTGATCCAAAGTCTCTGGAGACGTTATTTACACCCTTGACATGCACTCAAGCTCGTGCACTCACTGCAGATGGGGTGCATGCTAATTCTTTAGCTTAGCAGAGAAGATTTCATCAAATAAAGAGTGCAAGTAACATCTCCTCAGATCAGTTTGTGGTTTTGGGGCTTCGAGTCTCCAGCTACTTCACTTCCATCAGCATGGAGGGAGGCGATGATGACTGGACGTCCATTAAACTGAATTAAAACTCCTTGTGTTTGAATGATTTGAATGATAGAAACACGACTTCATCCGACAGAAAGTCAGATGAACTGCTGCGTTTGGTTCAGAAGGCTGAAGAATGAAACAGAAACAGGAGAGCTGCGTATGAAAACATTTATTATAGGCTAATAAGAGATCACATGTATTAACTATTACAGTTCCAAAACAGATGACCCCACTTTTTTAATTAGCTTTTTTTTCTGACATCAGAACAGAGTGAATTGATCTGTCATACATCCAAAAAATACAAAGAAAGGAGACCAGTTATGTCGATAAATAAAAAGTTAACCCTAAAATTCCTACACCTTTTTTTTTTATTTTTGGCAAAGTGCTGTATTATTCCAGTAAACTACACAAAAAAGCAAATAAACATTTAACACTTGGTGAAAAATAAAAAAATGCCACAAAATATTCTTCACACTTTTTTTTTTTTTTTTTTTTTTTTAACAAACAAGGAGAAAAGAGTTCTGCTACATCATTCTGTCTGGTTTTGTTGAGTCATTAGAAAAGCCGTACACTGTGTGGGCGGGCGGCGGCGGCGAGAGCGAACAAGCGTCCTCCGAGTGGTGCATAGTTGGTTTCTGACGTCTGTTTGTGTGTTTTTCTTTTATCACGTCCACTCGGGACATTAAGGAAAAACAACAAAAAAAAAAAAGGGAGTTCAAGTTCTTCATTGATGCATTGTCATTACAACATTTCAACCTGGAAGGCACGTGATCCACAAATTTCAAGGCATTGAACAAAAACATTATAAATCCCTGTTAGTTTGATGATGGAGAGATGAACTGAGAACAGAAACTAAAAAATAAAACATGTAAGGCTCCTGACAGCAGGAGGAGACGGATCATCAGCGCCCGTCTCCTTCCTGTCCCTTCTGTCTTTAAGTTCGCCTTTTTTTCAAAAAACATCAAAATAACATCGTCCACGATTGCAAAGCTCAACAGCAGAGAGAGAGAAAGACATTCAAGAATTAAAAACAGGAGCTTAAATACACCAGAGAGAACCACTCAGCTATACCGTTATTTACAGCAAACCGTACAGACGCCTAACAAACGTTTGTTAGGGCTTTCTTAAAGATGCTACCGTCCAATCAACACGTCCGCAGAGACAAACTCAAGTCAGGTGTGACCGGAGAATCAGGAACCACACTGCAAAACATCTGAAGC
The DNA here is from genome assembly GCA_030272975.1 of Sparidentex hasta. Lineage (NCBI taxonomy): Eukaryota > Metazoa > Chordata > Actinopteri > Spariformes > Sparidae > Sparidentex > Sparidentex hasta. The sequence goes on along the minus strand of JARJLU010017680.1, from coordinate 28,488 downwards.
CTTCACAGAGCTGATAAATCCATTCTGAAGCACATATGAGGTCGGACATACGAGATGATAAGTAAATAGATCACCCAGTTAGTAAATCGAGATCATGACTTGTCTTCCTAACATTTTACAGGTGTAATTTGTAAAATGGCGAGAATTTAAAAAGGTCAAGCTAAAATAAAGGCGATCAGCTCATCATCAGCTGTGACTTCATTCTGTTGACTTGTTAGACTCAGCAGTGATCTGACTGCTTTCACATCTCCAGCTCAACCTACAGACTGTCAGACTGTCAGACGGCTGTTAGGAGCTAGCTGGTTAGCATGCTAACTTCCGTACTGATGTTCTGGCCGTATCTTACAAACTGCCCCTTTAATTTTCTCTCCACAGGATTCAGTTGCTCTGTGAGACGGATGGTTTTCTCTCTGACCTGCAGTGTGGTTCACCAACACTTTTAAACAACAAATAAAAGAACATCAGTATTATAAACTAGTGAAAGGTTAAAAGATCGTTGCTACTTTTTTGGTTTAAATATTTTTTTAACAGTTTAGCAAAATGTAACTAAGTTAACATGGAAAATAGAAAGAGTTAAAAAGCATTTTAGTACATTTTCTAAAAACCATGTTAGGTACACTCGAGCAAAAAAACAACATGAACTATAAACACAGCTGAACAAGACCAACAGTTTCTCTCCATCTCGATGGGTTTCCAACAGTCGACTGAGAACGTCAAGTGTTCATTTTCACAGTCCTGGGACCGAAGATACGCTAAAACTAAAGAGTCGATTATTTCTCACAAACATTTTCACGCAGGGAAAGCTCGCCGGGACAAGAGCTGGAAAAGTCCGAGCACGCACAAAGAATCATCAGCCGTCAAGTAAAAATCTGCATTTTCCTAAAGAGTAAAGGTGATTGGTTGTGACCCTGAGAAGTGGACTGCAGATTCATTTTAACAAACAAACAAAAATAATTAAAAAAGAAACAAAATCTTTTTCCATTTTCTTTTTTTTTTTTCCCACCGTCGTCACGCTAACACAACTCTACAACCATGCAACAGATCGCACACTAACATAACCAAACATACCTAAGCAAGATAGACGCATATATACCAACTTCATACTGATATGTAAATTTGTTTTTTTCTTTTCAAAAAAATATTTTGGAAGTTTTTTTTCTTTTAAATACATTTTTTTTCTTCTTCTACATTTCTGTTCATCTCAAAGCTACCGTTAAAACAAGGCGTTTAGTGATATTTAGCCCAGTAATCTTTACCGTCTTTTTTTCTTTTCATTTTTCAAAATATTGTGAAAAGTACTGAATTACAGAGTCAGAGGCAGGTTCAGCCGGCGGGAGGCAGGACGAGCGAGAGGACGAGGAGGCGACGCTGCTGACGAGATCAAACTTGAAGGCAGGAAATTAGAGAAATTAAAGTCCCTTCAAAATGTTGTAACACTGAGGAAACAGTAAGTGGTGACGTGTTCGCTAGTGAGGTGTGTTCTCCTTTGTGGATCCAGTCAAAAAAAACAAAACAAAAAAAACATGAGGTAACGTTGTGAGGTCCCTCAGATTTCTGCCAGCGAGGACTTCGGTCTAGAACTGCAGTCATTAATCACAAAGGAAACAGAGAAACTGGAAATAGAAATACAGAAAACAGACTCAAAAGGCAAAGCAGCTGCAGAAACAGGTCCGACTCTCTCGGTTCTGATTCTCAGTTTTCAGTTACTGCAGCCGTCAGTTTCACATTAAAAGCCTCTGGATGCTGAAACGTCTCCGGCTGTTTAACTTTGCATTCATGTCGCTAAATGTTTGTATTGAAGCGTAAATTTTAAATTGCTTCCACATAAAAGTGGCTGACTGACGACAGACAGACTCTGAAAACATAAAAGTGGATATGGAAGCAGCACCGTCCCTTCAATAACTCCTACATTTCCCATAATGCAACTTGATATAATCTTTTCCTCAGAGCCTTCCTGCTCCACATACACACAGAAAGAGGAGTACTCCTCATAAGGCCATTATTTTGAGAGGTTAACTTAGTGGAACGTCCCTTTAATTAACCTGTTCTCATGTGATGTGTGTCAAAAGGCATTCTGGGAAACGTAGGAACTATTTTTTTCTTGAGAGAAAACAGAGAAGATTGTTAGAGATTATCTCCCAAAACAACTACAGATGTCTGATAATGCCAGTGTGAGATTATTTGAGGGGATTTTTCCTTTAAATTTTTGCCTCGTCACTTCCTGTATGACATCACAACACTCCTGCAGTGATTGGATGGCGACGTTGTGTTGCTGCACTGAACACATTCGAGCGATTTGTGACCTGTAACGTCTCCTGATCCATAAAGTAACCAGACAGCAGCGACACCGCACCGCCCGCCAGTGACATCACCGTGACATCATCGCTGCATCCTGCCACGCTGTGAACCTGCCACTGAGTAAAGTGACCTACAGCATTGATTCTACACATTAAGTTGTCCATAAAGAACAAGAAGATAAAAGAAAGAAGAGAAGAAGAAGAAGAAGAGAACGTCACCGTGACGACTCTTCTTCTCTGTGATTGGACACAATTCGGAACAGTGGAGGGGATTCAAACATGGATGATGGAGGAGGAGGAGGAGGAGGATGAAGAGGAGGAGGTGAGGAACCTTTCACCCACTGGCCACATGAGCTGATAAAATAACAAACCAATTATCAGCCTCTTTACCTGTTTCACCGTCCAATCAGACTTGAGAACAGATCGGGGCGTGGCTGATGGCTGATGGTGTCGATCGACTTGTTGCTGGTGTTGATTTCTTTAAAAGTGAAGAAGAAAACAGACGTGTGTGTGTGTGTGTGTGTGGCCAGTGTTGGTTTCCCGTACTGCTTAAAGGATCGAGGTTGATGATGATGATGATGACGATGATGTCATCAGGACGCCTCAGAAGTTGAGGTGTCTCTGGCTGGGCTGGTGCAGGTGCACCGTGCCGGCCTTCTGCGGGCGCAGCAGGTTGAGGCGGCGCAGGGCGTTGCGGGACAGCGGTTGGGTGCGTTGGGTGGTGTTACCCGCCCGCTGCTGCAGGAGGCCGGCCCGGGCGGAGAGCGCCGCGGCATAGCAGGCGGAGTGGAGGCTGGAGCGCCGCGGGACGACTGCAACCTCCGGCCTGCAGGGGGAGGCGACACAGACAGAAGCAGAAAGCTGTTAGATGCTGTAAAACAAAACGCATGATGGCGTCTGAGACCTCGTGTTGTTGTTCCTCTGCTGCACTGATGACTCAAATATTCTGTTACAGTCAGCCATGTTTTTTTGTTAACTTCTGCTTTATGCTCTTTGGAGGTCCGAAGTTTCAAAGTTCAACATGCTTTTACTGATCGATGAAGTCACTCTTCTGTGACAGATCTACTTCACTACGTCTGGAGATGATTTGGTACTCGAGCATCTCGTCGGTACTCAGACGGGTCTTAAAACGAGACAAGCTGATCGATATCAATTTACATCTATTCAGCGATACTAATGTCTGTGGGTTTTAAAGTGTACAGTCATTTCTTTGTTTGTTTCATTCTTCTAAATGTTGTGTTATCTTTATGTGTGTCGTGTTGTATCAGGGCTCTATGTAACGAAGAGAGAATGTGCAGAGATGAAGGCAGAAATCAAAACTCTGAGACTTAAAATGACCAACAGTTCTGTGATTTCTCCTTCTCAGACTGCATCCCAGACCCAAGACCCAAAAAGCTACATTTAGAGGTCATGTTGTGTCATTTAAAGACTTTATATGATTACTGTTAGTGGTCATTTCATCTCGTCACCTGTGTCGGGGGCCGTCCAGAGCACGTCTGCCCTTCTCCTTCCCACCGGAGGCTGTCGGGGCGGACGCCATGTTTCCGGGCAGCAGGCCCAGCTCCAGGTCGAGGGAGCGCGGCAGGGGGTCGAGGGTCAGTCTGGGGGGGCTGTGGTGGGCGTACACCGACATGCTGGGGTGCTCGATCAGCAGGTTCTCCAGAGGACTCGTCTCCAGGAGGACGGGCTTGCTGCCGCGGCCGGTGAAGCAGGGCGGGGGGGTGACGAACCAGCTCTCCTCCAGAGAGCCGACGTCCAGGCGAAGGAACCCGCTCTCTTCTTCGTCCTCGGTGTCGTCGTCATCCTCCTCCTCCTCCTCCTCCGCCCCGCCGTCTGGGTCGGTGTCAGCCGTGGAGTTGAGGGAGGTGCAGGAGGCGTAGCGGACTGGAGGGCTGGCCATGGGGGACGGGATCATCACCAGGTCTTCCTCCTCGTCTTCCTCGGGGCCGACGTTGGATCCAGAGAGACCGTCTCCACACTGAGAGGAGCAGGCTTCAGCTGCAGGGAGAGGAGAGAGGAGGAGCTTTACAAAGTGATTTTAAAATACTGATTCTTTAACGTCTCTCAGGACATTTACTTCATCATCTCTTGTTTCTGATATTTAAGGCTTTTGTTTTTGATTGTTTTCTCGATGAATCCATGACTTTGCTTCATAAATTGTCCGAAAATGGTGGAAAATGTCCCAGATGACGTAGTCAAATGTTTTGTTTTTCCACACAGAGATATTTTTTTTACTGTCATCTATAGGAAAGAAATAAGAAAATACTCAGGCTGGAATCTGAGAATTGTATTTTCCTCTGAGACCTGATGTGGCTGCAGTTTCTCGTGGATGAAACCAGAAAATAATCACAGTTAAGATACTTTCTTTCCTTAGAAATGTTCTCAAAGTGATTAAGTGATCATTAAAGTCGCTGCAGATTGAGTGAAGTGTTTGAAAATGAGTAGAAGTGTGACTGCTGGGTGTAAGCCCTCCATCCGTCCAGCAGGCGGCGCTGTGGTCCGTCTGTGCAGCAGCAGCAGCTTCACATGTAAACAATCAGCCTGAGAGCTGCAGAGCCACATGTGCAACTGAAACCACAGACGGTTTGTGTGAGCGTGTCTGCAGACCGTGAGCTGCTGATCCTTCCCCTCCGTGTTTCCTCCACATGAAGCTGCAGATTTAACCTGCAGCCTCTCTGTTGTTCCCACACTGACGCTGCTGCACAACACAAATCAGCCTCTAATGGTTCACAGAGACGCAGGAAGTTCTGAGGTGTGGAGGCAACACGAGCTCCGGCTGGCAGACTGGAGGCTATAAATAACTGAAGACTGAGCAGACGTCTCTGGTTGTTTCACTTCTGTTTATTCTCTCCAGCACTTATATAAAGACCGAGAATTAATACCGGGGGCATCTTTAATGCTCGAACCCTGCAGAGGTTTATTTTTAACTGAGACATGCGGCTGCAGGACTGAACAAACAGAGTCCTCATCAGCTCCATCAAGTTTCCTCCCTGACCTCGGTGCCCTCGCTGGTCACAGTGAGCATGTAAGTCGCTCTGTTTAACGCATGTCAGCTGGCGTGAACATGGCGGAGACTGTTTACCCACAACAGGCCTAAGAGGCTGCAGAGTGCCGACTCAGCACGCAGCAGCTGATCTGCACACTTTATCCTCCCAGCGGCGAGGACGAACGCTCGCTGCCCGAGTCCGTCAGCAGCCGAGCTCTTCGTCTGCAGGCTCTGCTGTTAGCGAGGAGCGGCACAGTTCTGGAGACTTTGGCAGGCGGTGTGTCGGGTTAATGAGGTCGGTGCGGATAATAAACGAACCGGCTGACCTTCATGACTCTGGCTCAGAGTCTGCAGGGTTTCAGTCTGCACGAACAGCTGATTTCACTTGAGTCATGTCTCCACCAGCCGTTTCACCAGATTTTGCAACATGAGATCATTTTAAAGGCCATAGCTTGTTTTCGTTGCACCGATCGAGACAGACGGCACACATGCAGGAACATGTGACGACCCCGACGACTCGTGAGCGACAATCATCAGCGAGTCACGTTTTTTTTCTTTGCGATCTGTGTGGAAGCAGCAGCCCGACATGCGTGCAGCTCTGTTGTCTGTCCACACAGGCCGACATGGTCACGCCTGCTGTGCACACATTCACTCTGAGCTGCAGGCTGAAGTCTGCAGCATGGCTGGAAATATAATCGGATCTTTGAAAGGTGCACTATACAACTTCTCTCAAGTCACAATTCACCTGCTTTATTCTTGAACTGTAGGACTTCCAGATGGGCAGATGTGCTGTTTTCAACTATAATTGTCAAAATATGGTGTTAAAGTGCATCTGAAATGTTTTTCCAAGCTGTTAATCCGTGCGTCAGGAGCTCTGTCCTACAGGCCAGTAATTCAAACTTCTGACCTTGTTTACAGGCTGTGTTCTGTTTACATGTGGCGGACCCTGCCACCTTTCTAGCTACAAACAGTACTTTCCTCTGAGAGCAGCTTGTTTATTCACTGAAGGAAAACATAAATATTTATAATAGTTTGTATTATTACCTCATTAATGTTGTAAATAGTAACTTTCAAAATTTTAAATATCGTCTCCAAAACTGCGGACTGCTCCTTTAACCTCTCGGATTAGATGACTCGACATTCCCGTCGAGTTTCCAACCGGAGGGAAGCTTTTATTACATTTCAACCTTCAGACTTCTCTTGTGCAGCCTGAACATTTGTGCCTGTATGAAACACAACACTGTGTCCAGGTGTGTGTGTTGCTCAGTAGGGATGTCGGAGCGGCGCTGTGCCCATACAAGTCCACCTCCACCGGCCCAGAACGGGAACTCCAGCTGCACCAGGATCTATTTTTACATCCTCTGGTTCCCCAGACGCTTTTGTTTGACCTGTTTACAGGTTGACTTCCATAAACTGCCTGATGGCACCCTGCCGCTCCACCCCTCCACCCTGAAGTGGGCCAGCCGGCCTCTGTTTCTCCCCCCTCCCGCCCCAAGTATTCACACGGCGGTGGAATCAGAGACGGGTCGAGTCGAGTCAAGACCGGCGGCGGGTGAACGGAGGGGCAGACCGAAGCTGTGCTGAGCTTCACTTAGAGCCACCTGGAAGTCAGCACAGTGTGTCATGTTTCTGTTTACAGTGTGTGTGTGTGTGTGTGTGTGTGTGTGTGTGTGTGTGTGTGTGTGTGTGTGTGTGTGTGTGTGTGTGTGAGAGACTCAGCTGGAAACTTGGCTCCAATAAAACCGTCTAAACTTGTACTGTATCGTTCTTTGACCTGCTGCTTCTTCATCCATCTGCTGACTGGCTTCAGCAGATCTCACAGGTTTAATAAGCCTCATTTTGCTCCATTATTTGGTGTTTTTTTTACATTTCAAATCAAGTCTCCTGCTGCGTCAGGGGTTTAAATGTCTTTTCTGCGGTTTTAATTGAACTACCTCCACATGTAAACCAATTTACCGTCAGCTTGAAGTGTGTTTTTACTGGTTTTATCATCCCTCTCCTGAGACTCACCCAGGTAGTTGACCAGGATCCAGTCTTCATCCTCCTCCTCCTCCTCTTTTCCATCCCCAGGTCTGTTGCTTCGGCTCAGCTCCTCCACGTCGTCCCCGAACAGAGCGCTGGCGAACCTCTGGAACATCCCTGGACGTCCTGCGGGGGCGCGAGGCTGCGGGCGGGGCTCGGGGAGGCACGTGGCTCGGGGCGACGGCGGGAAAGCGTGGCGCACACTTTGGTCATCAGCTGCGGGGTTCACGGCGGCGGGAAGGCTCCGGAAAGGTGCTAAAGTGCATCAATAAGGTGTGGTCATGGATCATCTGAGGGCCAGCAGGCGCAGGCTGGACATCGCTCGACGTCAGGATCGTTTCGATGAGTGCAAAAGTACAAAACAGGCCCTGAGAGGAGGACAGAGAGAGTTAATCAACACAGATCCATATGAAGGCTCTGAGGTTTCTGACACACACACACACACACACACACACACACAATAAGGTCTTTACTGCTGCAGACACACACTGGTCTGCAGACCTGATCATCAGCCTGTGCAAGTCAGACAGGATTCATTTCCTGTCGGAGCCGACGGAGGCGAGCGGAGAGAAGCTGTCCGCTCTGCGTCTGAAGAAAGAGATGAGCTGTGTTCAGGCGACACACAGTCACAGCTGGCCGGCAGCCGCTCTGCTGCTCTCACTACAGGCTTTCATGGAGAGTGGAGAGTGTCAGCAGACAGAATAAGAAGTGATCAGTGTCGACGTCCCGCTGCAGCTGCCGTATGAAGGGAGGGCGAGGAAGCTTTGTTCGGATTAATATTAGTGGATTAAAGCCCGGTGTGTAACGACACGCTCACTCTTTACATCTTTAAATTCTACTTTTACAGTTTCAGGTTGATTAACTTACTATCATGTCTGTTATTATTGTCCTCCGACTGAGACGCTGCCAAAATACAGACGACAAAAAGCTTTCATTCAGTAGTAATGTGCATGTGAATGAGTCAGGGTTTATTTCACCCTGTGTTTTGACTCTCAGGCTACATAAGGCTCTCTGATTGGTGGAGCTGCCTGAAAGGAAACTCTGCAGACGAAACTGAGGGATTAAAACACTAATGTTGTTTATTTGTTGACATGAAGCACCGACTTCATATGTGGATGATATTTTTGGTGCTTTATAAATAAAACAATTAAGCTTCTTTTAGTATGAGCGAGCACGATAAACAATAACAAATTAAGTAGGATATAAATGATATACAGTATACAATCATGACAACTTATAATGTTGACAACATTCAAAAATAAGCTAAAATGATCAACTGAATGTGAAGATGTAGCCCTTCTGACATCATGATGTCTGTGTACTGCTGTGAAGTTACGTGCTAACCAGTTAGCCCCAGGCTTCCAGTTCAAAGCTCCCATGCTAGCAGTGGAAACACCTACACTACCCCAGGTGGCTAACTGAGCTAATTACCTGATGGCAGCTAGCAGCAGTTAGCAGTTACTCTGGCAATATGCTGCCCCCTGCTGGTTTGGAGAATAAATTTGACAGGCGCCCAATTCTCAGATATTTGTGTCTCAATTGCAGATAAAAAAACACACACTATAATTTTCTCACCATTTGGATTTAAATTGCAAATAAATGCTTATCAAAACAAATTAAGCTAAGTGACACAAATTACTGTAACGAGAGGAACAATTAAAAAACGTCATCACAGACTATTTTTGAATTTTACATCTGAAAACATAGTTAAAGGGGCAGTATGTAGATTTGGAGAAGAAATTAAAACTCACATTTTTAATATTTACAATATTAGTGAGGTAATAATACAAACTCAGGAGTATGTATTTTTCCATAACTGAATAAACAAGCTGCTCGCAGAACGCTGTCTGGAAGTTTAGAAGGTGGCAGGGTCCGCCACAGTAAAAACATAGTTTATTCAATCATGAAAACGAGGAGAAAGAAATCTAAACTACATACTGCACCTTTAAATGAAGCAGGGTCGCAGACATGGAGGACATGTATCTAGTACATCTATATCAATATATCATACGTCAACATTAGAACATGTTTACATTAAGACGGATGTAAACAAACCTGAAACCACATTATAATATATATTTTTCTCAGTTGTTCTGAGCCTGTAAATCACTCTCGGAGCTAAAACACTATAAGTTCAATATTGTTTTATTTGATGTAAGTCGACCTTTTGGTTTGAATGTCAGATTGTGAATTTTTTCCTGAGAAGACTTGAGAAGCTCAAATGTCGGATTTTATTGAAATGCACACTCGGTTCAATCCCAGCTGCGGTGCGTTTAAATCCTCGTGTGCTGGCTCGTATTTCTCTGTTGTCTTATTCATTACATGCAGCGGGGAGGAAGCGCACTTCTCTGGGAGAACAAAAGCCGGACCCGTCCTCTGTAAACAGCCGAGCAGCTGTGACGGAGAAGCGGACAGAATAAACCGTCACACCGCCGACAGCAGCAGGCTGATAATCTGCTGCACCTGTTCCTCCTCCAGCTCATCGTTTGAGAGGTAAACACCATAAATCATTGTCCTCAGATCATCATAATCAGTGAACACAAAGGGGAAAAGCTCCTCTTATGGGCGGCTAATGTCCAAAAAGGTTAAGTGAGTCATGGCTGTGGCTTCCTGTTGAGCAATTAATACATCTGTTACATCATATTGCCATTATTTATTCACACAAGTGTCAAATAAACTAGAAGAAGAGAAGAGGGGCAGTCTATAGTGTGTAGACTGACAGGATTACACATTAAACCCCCACAGGGAGCCGATAATCAGGAGGATCAGAGACACATTACCTCCAAGTTGGCAAACAACAGCTTATTCAAGCAGAAACAGGATTTATGACAGTAAATTTACAAAAGGTAATATCAAGGTGGGTCAGGCTGATGTCAACTGATCCTACAGGTGACTGTGGTTTGGGACAGGTAATGACTACTGTTGTTGACACTAATGTTTATGATTACTTGATTAAGTGTTTAGCCTTTAAAATATTAGGTTTTATTATTAGTTGGTGGCATGTAAACAATCCAAAACCGAAAGAAAATCTCCTTACAATGATATAAAACAGGTATAAATGGTGAATTGTAAAACTTGAGAAGACAAATGGTCATAAAATAGTGAAAATGTCGCCAAAAGTTCCTACAGACGTCTTCAGATGTCTTGTTTTGTTCGACCAACCGTCTAAAAACCATCAACTTTGAATTTAAATACCGTGTTGAGAAAAAAAAAAAAGCGGCAAATCCTCACTTCGAAAAAGCTAAAAACAAGAAATGTTTGACATTTTTACTTGACACATACCAAGTATGAACAAAGTTGTTGGCTAAAATACACATCGATGGAGTGATGGATAAATCGGCGTACATTTGTTTGTGCTAACGTGATTAACCGACCGGTCTGCGGGACAAAAACGGTCCAAACTAGTCCAATAATAATCTGTAGCTGCAGCAGCCTGCGGATTCTCACTTACAAAAAGCTAAAAACAAGTAAGGTTTGACATTTTTATTTGACAAATGACCAAGTATGAACATGGTTGTTGGCTAAAATTCACATCGATGGAGTGATGGATACATCGGCGTACATGTTTGTGCTAATGTGATTAACCGACCGGTCTGTGGGACAAAAACAGTCCAAACTGGTCCAATAATAATCTGGAGCTGTGTGTTGGTCACAAAAGGGAAGGGGAGGAGGCTGTAACTCGACCCCGGCTGGGCAGGACCGTCTGCCTGCTAAACTTTTACATCCAGAAATATGTTATGACATTATTTCCAATAGTATTTTGATATATCGGGACGTTGTCGTGCTCAAAGTTGAGCGGAAAATAACACGACAACCAGCCACCGCTAGCTTAAACAGCCTAGCAAGATTAAGCTAGCAGTGCAAAGAGTTAGCCGAATAAAAAAAGCATCGCAGACGTTTAATAACGCGATGTAACTTATTTATGACCGTCTGATTCTGACGGTAACAGAGTGGTTTTGCTGTAAAATGGATGAAAAATTATCGTTAGTATGAGAACAAGAGGAACCGGAGCCGTTAACGGCCACCGAGAGGAAAACAAAGAGCTCACCTGCGGCAGACACGGAGGATGCAAACGCTTCAAGATCGTGATTAAAATCCTTAAAACTGAGGTAGATGCGTTACTTTTCGAAAAATAGAAAAACTTTAGGGTTTCTTCGCGGAAGAAATAAAAAATATATTTTTTAAAAAAAAGGTTATTTATGGACTGTACATCGGGAGTCACAGTGTGGTTCAGCTTGCTTTCTTTCTTTTTTTCCTTCAGTCCGTTTCCTTCTCAGTCCCCCGACTGCTCCTTCTTTTGTTGTTGTTGTGGAGCTCCAACAGCTGATCGGCGTGACGTCGCCAGCAGCAGCCTATCGGAGGGGCCGGGCCTGGAGCTCGGGCTCCGGCCAATCAGACGCGGTGTTACGAGCTGTCACTAACCCACGTGACTCCTCCTCCTCCTCCTCCTCCCTGAAAAAGGGCATGACTGGGCAAAGCTCTTGCAGAACAACAGAACCAGATCTGGGCTTTTTCCCCCTGAAGAACAGAAACTTGTTACATAAGCAGACCAACATCCGGGTCAGGCTGCAGGACTTCCTGTTCTCGAAGTGTCCAGTCAGCCAATGGAGTTCAGAGTTACAGTTTGAATAATAGAGTCATAAAAATATAATCACTGCAAATTAGAACAATGTGTGGAGGGTTTCCAGACACCTTTGATCAGAGCAGAACTTTACGACGTCTTCATTTGTACTTTTATATAAGTTACTCAGTTATATAATGACGGATAGCTGCTGTAAACACTGTCAGCAAACACAGGATGTTTTTAGACGTTCTGATGAAGTCTGGATGAAATCAGTTTCTGGATTCGTCTCAGCATGCAGACATCCACTGTTCCCTCTCTTTGACTTCTACTGTGGTTTTAAAGGGTTTCTACACTGGTTTTATACATTAAAGTGTGTTTACAGGCTGAAAAAGAAACATAGTACAAAGCTGCATGTAATCACTCAGTGGCCACATTGCATTGTGGGTAACGTAGGCTCGAGGTTTTAAAAGGGGAGATTTAGATGATTTGTTTTTTTAACTGCCCATAATGAGTCCAACAGTGTTACAGAGTACAATGTGAGACCAGTGGAGTGCTTGACAGAACCTGGGGCCTACATTACCCATGATGCAACTGAGCCACTGACCACAGGTATAATTATAGATATGAAGGTTATTAAAACAGCAGCACTGTAGTCTCACTGTGCTAAAGCTGCCTGCTGACCTACAAATGAACTTAAATGTGTTTTCAGAATCTGGCAACTGAACAAAAAAGTACAGTAACTCTTATTTGTAATAAAAATAGCTGCTTCTGTTGAAGCCTGATTGACTAGCGTAGCCTAGCATTAGCATGTTGGACACAGTTTGTAGGACTGCTGCTGCTCGGCTGCTTGTTACAGAAACCTCAGTGATGAAGATGCTTCATTCTAACGAGCAGTGCAACGTGAAACTTCAACACTCGACATGCTCAGAGTGAACGAACAGGCGGCAGCAGGTTCATCAGCTCCGGACTGAATGTGGTAACGTGAACCTGAGCTCCAGATTCTGGCATGTAAACAAATAAAGACGCAGATCTGCCACACTGCCGGTCCAGAACAGGTCGGATCATGCAGAACAAGTTCCCTCGTTATGATGTTTAACCTTCGGAGGAGTTTATCAGGTAAAACTCAGTCAGATTCACTCTGTAATCAGGAGCAGCTGCTTCACAAATGAGTTAAGTACAGTTTAACACCACATGATTTCCAGCCGGGAGGGAAAGAAAGAAAAAACCTGTTTGGACCCTTCAGGACCGAGGGAGGAAACATCACAGGTTCTTTTACAGACCTGAGACTTTAATTTCATGTTATCTTTTCACATCTCAGAGGGAAATCTTATAGTTTTCTCACTCCGCTGCGTCTGAGACATTCAGCTACGAGTTCATTGGACGACGTGATGAAGGTGAAAGTGGCTGAATCACGACTGAGATTCTGAAGCTCTGGATCAGATATTTGGGTCGGCGGGGGTTTTGACAGACCTCGTCGCCCCTCAGAAGTGGAACATGAGGGGGACCCAGCCTTCACCTCCTCCTCCTCCTCCTCCTCCTCCTCCTCGTGCCCTCCATTCAATCCATAATCTGGGGGAAAGGCCACCAGCGTCAGACAAAAGACCTCCAGGATCTCTGGAACACTGAACTGGCTCGCGGCTCAGATTCTTTACATTTCACTTTCTTGATTATCAGAATAAAGATATTTGCTGTGAGGGTTTTCTCTCCGACGGGTCTTTAACTTGTTTTTTAGTCTGCAGACATCAAATAATCTTGATTCAAACGGTGAAGACGCAGCTTTGATTCTGAAACTGAAGAAAAAGGATCCACTCTTCTTTATGAAATATGTTTTCTCCTCTTCCCTCAAACAATGGAGGTTATTACGTTACTACAGGTGAACTAACAGCTTCACATGTGAATATAAAATGTGCACATGTGAACTGGAAAGTTTCACCAGAGACCAGCTCGTCTTCATGTCAGTGAAAATGTCTGTTGAGAGAAGTTTGCTCTCTGAGATTATTTGCTGATGATCTTCTGTTCCATCTGCGCCTGCGGTGACCTAAAGCTGAATTTTAAAAACTGCCGTCTGTAGTCGGCACGTCGGCAGGAACCTGTTTGTTTGAGGACGATGTAATGAAACGGCGTCATGGCGACACAGAGAGCAGACAGACGGACGAGTCTGCAGATTCTTGTCTCTGCTTGTTGACTTTACTGACAACACGCAGAACATCGAGCGTGACGACTGAATGTTAAACTGTAACTGTGGGAGTGTTGGAGTTCAGACAGACGAGACGATGTGAACGTATCCTGTACAAGTCTCCAAGTATCCACTGGATTCACGTTTACAAATGTTCATGTTGGCTACGTTTCTTTAAAACCAGCTAGATATGTTGAAACCGAGTGTTTCTTTATGTCCAGTTTTTATTCTAAGTGGTGACAGTGCTGTGCTTCTGTACTAGCTAGGTACAAAAACACTTGGAGTTAATAAAAGATTGACAGCTAGTAAATGTTAAAAATATTCAGTGGATTCACATTTACAAATGTTGTTGTCATCTTGTTGCTATGATTCATTTAAAACGTATAAATTAAATGTTACGTTGTGACTCCGGGCAGCTCTGCGGCTAACTGAGCTAATTGGCTAATGTCAGCTAGCTGCAGCCACAGAGAGCTACAGCTAGCCCCGATGTTTCTGGAGCAAACTTTAAATATCGGTCACATATTTTCACCTTTAAATGTAAATCCTTGTGATTAATTTTCAGTTAATCTGCAGATTATTTTCTGGGTTCTGAGATGAATCCTTCGGTGTGTGAGGAGACCAGCTGACCTCATGGAAAGAGGAAGCATCCCTAAATATTCTGTACAGTCGGTTTCCTGCACGTGTGTTTCAACACTGAGCTGTAAATCAACGCTGGTTCCAAAACAGAGTCCAGAGCAGAAAGGAGGAAGTTCCTCACCCTGCATGACGGCACGGGAACACGGCCAGGCAGCGCTTCATATGTCGACACCCAGATCATCGCTCACCGCACGGAAGAAACACCAGGACGTTTAGTCCAAAGACTTGACACTTTATGATCCCACATGGCAGGATTTAAAGGGATTATTCAGTTTCAAAAACACAAATGCATCCTGAGATGATGGATATGTTTGAATCCACTTTAGTTTAGCTCAGCAGACTGAAGGCCAGTGACAAGATAAAATAAAATTAAGACAGAAATGGTTAAATTCATAGATTGAGCTATTTTATTTGCGATTTTGCTTGGATTGACTAGCATAGCAGCTAATCTTTATTGATTATTTATTGAGTTTATCATCAGTTTCAGTCTGTCTGTGTAGCGGATGCTTCATGATGCTGTTAGCTTGTTTTAGCCTGAGCTAAATCTAAAGCTAATGTGGAGGAAAACTGCTGCTTCATCAAAAAATGAACGATGCTAAAATGGTGTAGTGACATGACGACATCCAAACAGCAGCTAACAGTGTGATGTGGATTTTTAGGGCTCTGGTTTTGTACAAATTTACAGTGCAAAGTTATTTAAATCGATTCCCCAAATCATGAAACATTATACTTCAGTTACAAGTGTTGTCACGCTGGCAGATTAGCTTGCTAGCTAATGAGAAACGAGGGAAACGTGAATGAAGCTTTGTGACAAAAGATTAAAAAATGCTGAGACTGAGTTAAAAGTTTCCATCTTTCTCTCACTCGTCTGAAGCTGTTCTGTATATTTACACTTTGTAAATGTTCCCTCTGCTGTTATCATCCTTTTTTATCACCTCGCCTCTCGTATGTCTTCTTACATTTGACTGATCCAACAGCCTGCAGCATTTCTAACACGAGTTACACCCGACTGCTTCACAGCTAGATTAGAAAAACTGAACAGAGAGGAGAGGACACGCCGTGACGAGACGGTTTCATTGGTAATAGTTTCATACAGATGTTGACTAATATCAGATTTAAAGGAGCTGGAGGGAAGTTAAGTTGCTTCACTTCCACCTCGTTCCTGTTCACACAACAGAAGCCTCGAGCTGCACATCCATGTGGAAAAACACACACAGAAGCAGGACAACATGTCACTCTAGACTTTTCCATTCCCAAACAACAAGGTCACACCTGTAGCGCTCTGACATCACAACACTGATAAGAAGTCCTCCAGCGCTCCCTTCCTGTTTTCTTTTTCTTTCCACAGTTGCATCACATCGTCTCCGGCTGGACTCTGACCCAAAGTCTGAACCAGGACAGGAAACACACCTGGATCCTAAAAATACAGATCACAGTGTTCCAGTCTTTTTTTAGTCTTTATTATTTCACAGCATATAAAACTTAGAACACCCTTAAAGGGAGACGATCACCCAAAATATAAAACGTGTCAGTTGCAACATTCAGCTGAACAACTGAAGTAGCTGGAGATTCAAAACAGAGAAACAACCTAAAAAAATATTCCAAAACCTTCATTAAAACTTTGCAGAATTAGCTGTTAGCACTTCCTTATAGCAGTGAACCTGTGGATGTTCAGACAGCTGTCACTGCATCACTGTGATACTGAAGAGAACTTAAAAACATGATGTTTCTAAGGCAAGTTCTGCACATGTGAGGAGCGTCTGTTTGGAGGTTTTCTAAGCAGATTTATTGAGTCCTCCTCTCCTCCTCCTGAGGATATAAAGTCCTCCTCTCCTCCTTCTGATGATATAAAGTCAGGTGAAGTGTCATAGCTCACTGGAGCATCAAATGTGGATTCGTCCACCGCCGCTGCTGAAAATAGTCCCCAACAAAAAAGCAACATTTTGCCGACTTCTTCTTCCATTTTGTTTGATAAAAACTACAGGAAATGACTGAATCTTCAATCTTGTGGGGTGTTTACTGTAATATTCACGTCTTTGGTGGGAACCAATGAGCTTTAAGCTGAGAGCCACGGACAGGAAGTGAGACGGGTTCAAAACCACAGATGAAGTCCAGACTGAAGCTTTCAGCAGTTTGTCTTTTATCTTCCATAGTGCGGGAAACACTTCTTCATCAACCATCACTGTGTGTGTGTGTGTGTGTGTGCGCGCGATGGACAAAATGTCCCGCTGACCAACATAATGAGTGATCGCTGAAACACATCACACTCATCGCTGTGTGGCCGCCTTCCTTCTGCGGCGTCTTTATGTAACCAGGTAATGTTTACTGTGTGTGTTGCACAACGCCATCCTCTGCGAGCGGCGCAGCGAAGGGTCATCGACCTCGTGTTGTTCTCCCTCAACACTGACTCACTGATGCTGTGGATTATAAAAGTTTAAACTTCATCAGGAAAATTTATTAATCAGCTCGTTATTTCTCTCTGTTGTGTTTTTATCGTTTAAAGGACGTTTTACGTGAAAAATTGAGAATTCAGTCATTATGTCCCCATTATGTGCTGACGGGTCGGTCTACATAATGATGTCAGAGTAAATAGTGTGACGTTCATATCTATTAATGTGAAGGGACAGATAATGTGTATCGGATCATTATTAACAGGGATTTACAACATTTTGGGTTTTGCACTACAGCAGACAACAATCGTCCCAGACTTCCTTGAAGAAATGCTCAATTTTTGGAGTTGTTGAGTCGGGAGACACATTATAACCTTTGAGACACACAGTTTCTTCAGATTCTTAGTTATTTGGACCTTATTGTGAATTCGGCAAATGTTCCAGCCTCGTATCAGGTGATGCTGCAGCCGCCTCAGCACTTCTAGCAATCATCACGGCCGAACACGGCATTATTGGAAATGTATGATCGAATCTGTACGTAAACACCACTGACAACAACAGATGATGTTTGAGGGTCTTGAAGGGTCGTTCCATCTGATATGGAACTACAGTTAGGGTTCCTTTGATATTTTCTCAGCTGCTTGAAAGTTTTAATTTTAGACCTCTGCTTTGTTTTTAGCGTCTGTCAGGTTGTAAACGCTGGCGGCCTCTCGGCTCCTGGTTACAGCAGCTCCTCCAGCTGTGGGGATGAGTCGGTGTCAGCGGCTGGTCAGGACGTAAACATGCGGAGAGGAATGTGGGCCGGGCCCAGTAACACACTGACCTCTGTGGTGACAGAGTTCACAGCTTTACAACCAGCAGGACGACACACAAGTACCCATGCTGCATCACATATTTTTCTTCTTATATCTGATTTTTTTTACAAATTAACAGACTCACGTTAGTAACATGATGATGACATTATGATAATAAATGTTAATGATGTATTATTATTTATTTTGCCGAGTTCACTGTTTACAATTAATGATGATAATGATGTGTTGCAGTCACAGGAAACAGACGCTGAGCTGGTTTATCAGCAGATACGTCGGCTAACTCAGTAGCACCAAGCACACAGGCCCCGACCCAAAGAACTGAGACGCAGCGGCAGTGACAGAATGTCATCCATCACGGATCCAATGAGCCAAATAACGGCAGCAACACACTCCTGTAGCAGCTAATAGTTAGCACAAAGCACACAGCCCCAGAGCCAAGCTAACCACTTTAGCACAAAGCACACACGTACTTCAGTGAGGAGTAACTGTCACACACGTTGGACTGGTTCTTGCTTGAGTTTAAATGAGCATGGCTTTAAACAGAAGTGTTTATTTTTGTATTTATTAGACCAAAAAAACACTAAAAGAGTTTGATGAACGTAGCAAACTAGCTGCTAACGGGGCAGCTAGTGTTGGTGCAGTCAGGCTGTGTGTGTTCATGTGTCCTGGAGGAGCATTTCTGCAGGGACGAGGTCCGATTTGTTTCTGTTGGACACTTTCAAAGTTTAACTTGATCCTTCTGGTTTCAACAATCTCTCCAACCGCAGCTTTAAGTTAAAGATCCGCGTAGAGGAGTGGAGGCTGGTGTAACGATGATGGTGTCACAATCTGGTGTTGGATGATTATGAAGTTTGCTGGTGCTACACATGGACTGTTCACACTCTGCCTGAGGTTCAGTCCACACTGACTGAACTGGACTGAAGCTGCTGCTGTTGTTTCCTCATCAGAGAGGAAGGTTGACGCCTGCAGGGGTGGAGGAGGGTTTGATGCTTGGACTCGGGTGGAGCGCCGCACGATAAGCTTTAATATGTTCAACCACAAACACTAAACATGTGAGCAACACCCAGGACGAGAACGCAGAGTGAGAGTCTGATGAGCTGATGACAAACACAAGCGAGGAGGAAACAAAGAGCTCATTATCAGACGAGTTTCTGCAGAACTCACACTCCTGCGAGAGGTGACATCCTCCTCCTGAGTTGCATCAGCTGAAGCTGAGGAGGCGGGACGAGACGCAGAGAGCCGGCAGGTCATTGGCTCTTTAAGTCCTGTCAGTCAGTGAACTAACTCTCTGCCCCGAGCTCGTAAAGTGAGTTAATAATAGAGGTGAAGTCATAAAACGCAGCCTGTTTCCTTCTCAACATCCAAAGAACTCAAGAAAAGTGCAGGAAGAAAAGAAAGTGAGTCACTGTTTGGAAAATCAGAGTCCGAGTGCAGACGAGGAGCCGCAGCCTTTCAGACGAAGACGAGCAGAAGATCCTGAAGTGAAGATTAAAGATTCACACGGAGCTGAAACGTTTACGTTTCTATGAAGGAAACAAAGTTTGAGACGTCTCTGAAACTCAAGTTTGAAGCTTCAGAGACACATTAAAGTTTTCCGATCCTTGACTTCAGGAAAAAGAACTAAAACAAACTGTGATCAAAACTGAAGTCAAGTGTCATCAGCTACATTTACTCAAGTCATCAGAACTAAAAGTATAAAATAGTCGTATGAAAAGTTCCCTGAAGTATGAACATGAACAGTTGTATTCTGAAAAACAACTAAAGCCGTCCAATAATAACAATATTTACCTCCATATGCACCTGAACAATCCTGAACAGGCTTAAAGTCAAACTAAAAGTAAATATATCTGATATTAAATGTACTTAAGTATCTTTACTTTGGTAAAAGTAACTCACACACTGTATTTAATGTTCTGATCAACAGAATCATTGTTTGTTGTCTTTCATCTGTTTGTGGGTAAAATAAGTAAAGTAATCTGAAGCAGAATGTAATCTGTTAATCAGCAAAGTAACTAGTAACTAAAGTTACTAAATAAATATATAGTAATTGTAAAAACTGTAGTAGAAAATAGAAATACTGCAGTAAAGTACACGAGGATGCTGTAACTGAACTGAAATTAAGATCATGTTAAAATATTAATTTGGTAACTAAGGCTGTTGGGCGAACTGTTCCTTTAAGCGTCTGGGTTTTAATTATTATTATCATTTATGACCTGATCAAATTTTTACAACGTTGTGTGAACAGATATTTGTCCAAAATGATTCTTTAAATTGGAAAATATTAAATTTGTATTAATAGGACGCGTCCTCCACAAACCTGCGACAGAAACACTAAACCAGACCATGTTTCTGAGCTCGCTGGACTGGTTTCAGGTGACCCGGGTTCACTCGTGTTCTGACCTGCAGCAGGTCACCGGTGAGGGTTCTGTTTACAAAGCCCGGTTCAGACACAAACAGGGACGCTGCTGAACCTCAGCGGGGAGCGCAGGACTGCGGAGGACGTCTCCCTCCACAGATGGTCGACGTAAACAGGATTACTGAACCCTGCAGAGCTTCGGTCCGTGGATAAGTGCTTAATGAGCTCCGTGAGTCATCCCGTCTCACCTCACCATGGAAGGACACGACAGTCTGTAGAACAGGAAACACTGAAGTGACTGTTTCTATCACAGAACTCTGCTCTTAAAGACACGATGTGAAAGATTTCTTCATTAAAATGTCTCAAAACGACCAGACTGCTGTTAATTATGTTGTTGAGTTGTGAACTGACATTAAACCAAATGTTTCCACCAGTTCACTCAAAGGAAACTTTCTGCTGGACGCCTTCAACGCTGAGGTGGCGCTGATCACAAGGACCGCTGTTGAACGCTGGTCTGTTGATTAAACCCAGACGATGATCGTTTTGAACACATTTGTCTGACGAAGCTGCAGGTTTAATAATCAAACACCCGACAACAAACCTGCATGTGAACACAGGATGCAAACTTCACTCTCACAAAAGCGATTTGCACCAAATCTCCAAGCGCCAACTCACCGATTGAGCATTTTTACACTGTAACTCCTCCAAAGAGCGACTTCTCCAAAAGATGTTCGAATGTAAAACTTCTCAAACCGACCCGACTGTCCTTCACATCAGCTTCCACACACACAGGCGAGATCACGTACGGCAGATTTTCATCAGCAGCGGTTGCTGGTTTAACGGTTCACCAGTCAAGTTTGACCACCGAAGAATTTTTTTGTTTATTCTGAAGTTACTCAAGCGAGCGTTATGTAAAGTCCATTTCCCCTCCAGGTCCAGTCAGCAGAACAGAACGGAAGAGAAACACATGATGATGCAGTCAGGCTGACCCACAGGAGTGAAGAGAAATCAGCTTTTTAACCTGAGACGTTATGAAATCCTCTCTGAGCTGTTTACTCCTCCAGGACGTCTGGACCTGCAGCCTCAGCAGACGACTTTCGTTTCGTTTTGACTGGGAGAAAATCCAGCAGCAGAAATCACATATTGTGCATTAAAGTAAAAATGTTGAGGGAGTTTACTGGAGTCTGTTCTCCATCTGCTGATTATCTGACAGATCTATGAATGCGTACACCTAAAGGAGGGATTGTCTTTTATTTGTAAAATGTGTCACTGAAGGCATGAAGAGAGATGTCAGATGGAAGAGATCGACTCGCGGTCAGCAGACAGAAGGTGACAAACTGACTGCAGATCAGCTCAGAGCGACTGATGCAACAGTCTGTAAGTGTTGGACTTGAACCGCCTGCAGCAGAAATTCCACCCCGACGGGTTTTGTTGCACAGATGTCTGTCTGCAGAAACATCTGACCTGATTTCCCGGCTGGCACGTCTGACCTGCAGGCTCTGCTGCACACTTCACTGTTCACTGTTTACATGCAGCCCGTCAGTCGTGGATCTGTTACATCACACACACGGATGTTTTGAAGCCCGGAGGTTTGTTTCAGGGCTCGCACACCTCCTGAGCCTCAGCCAATATCTCTGCATGTTTACAACTCCAGCAGTTCAGCATTCTGAGTAACACACTTGTTTTAGATGAGAAAATCAGGAGAAAACAGCCGGCCTGACTGTATATATATGCAGATAAACATGCGACAGACAGACTCCATGTTTCTACTCAGACGGAAAGAAGTTCATGTAGAACATTTGCTGAATTTACAAGAAGGTCCAAATAATGCAGAATGAGTCAGAGACAGTTTCACAACTTCATAAAGTTTGTTTTAGCTCAACAACTCTTAAAATCAGACAACTTGTTAAGGAGGTCTGGTGATGTTGTGGTTGCTGGTTCACTTCATGTTCTGATTTAATGCTGAATTTATAAGAAGGCACCAATGATTCAGAATCTGTCATAGAAAGAGTTTCATAATGTTTATAAAGTTTCATGCTATTCAACAACTCCTAAAATTAACTGATTTGTAAAGGGAGTCTGGTGAAATTGTGGATGACAGTTGGATTCATGTACTACATTTAATGCTGAATATACAAGAAGGCACCAATGATTTAGAATTTGTCACAGAAAGTGTTTCACAAAGTTCATTAAGCTTCTTGTCATGAAACAACTCTTAAAATTAGGAGATTTATAAAGGGAGTCTGGTGATGTTGTGGCTACAAGTTCTAGATCAGTTGAAAAAGTGTGTTCACATCATTGGCAGGTCGAGAGAACAGAAACACGTAATTTACACCACAGCGAACCACATACAAATACAGACTGGTGTATGTGGTCACATGCTGGTCAGACCAGCTCAGAAGGTGGTCTACACGATCGGGTCTTCACGGCCCTCAGACCGGATACTGATACCGAGTGTTGCCAGCAAGTTACAGACAGGAAACTCAAAAGTGAAACTGGAACAACAAGCATGTTTTTCAGCTTTAACTTTGTCAGAGTGAGCGGCGAGGAGGTCAAAGGTCGAGTGAATGCTCCAGTAAACTCACAGTGGACTGAAATGCTCCTGAGCCTCAGCTGACCCGCGGGTCAGATCGGACCGATGACTCTGCACATGAACAACCATGAACCAGCAGGTCAGACGAGGTCAGAGAGCAGCAACAAGGTGAGCTGACGCAGACAGAAAGCTGCTGCTGGGTGGAGACAAAGACAATTAACGCAGTCAGCGAGGCTCATTTTCTTCTCCAGTGTTTCTTAAATCGCACCGCCAGTAAAAAACAAACACATAAAACAACCTCAGAAATGTTAAAAACCACGTAGAAAAACACCAAACCAGCTGTTGTGTGTGTTTTTATGTCAGCTTCAGCCAATCAGACATCGTGGCCACAAGATGCTGCAGGACTTGTTTTCATGTTGCGTCCTCGGCAGATGTAGAACCAACAGAACGGAGATAAAAGAAGAAGCGGCTCATAAATCTGAGTCAGGTGTCTCGCTGTGAGAAGAAACTCAAACTCAAATCTCTCAACTTCTCAGAAAGGCTCACGAGGCGCTCTTTCTTTTTCCTGTCCTGGGAGACAATATTCACTGTATTCATCATCACCCCTACAAGATGTGGTAATAAAAGAAATTACAACTGGCCATTGTTATGCTACCAGATTAGCATTAAACTAAGAGTATATCTGTGGTAGAAAAAGTCCAGATTAGTTAAAGTAACATCGTTCGTTCTGGTTGTTTCCATCAGGGCAGTCAGAGCAGAAAAGCAACAGATCAGAAAACAGTTTTCTGAGTGGCCAACAAGACTTTTAGCTTTTATTTGTGGTTTAGTGACGCGTCAGTGCAGTTTGTCAACATGGATTCACTTCAGAAAGTTCTCCAGCCGCGACTCAGCGGCTGGAGACAGAAACAAGACGAGGACAGATTCGTCTTCTGGTGAAACTGAAGCCTGATTTTTACATTTATTTGTAACAGGTAGAAAGAACCTGTCGGAAACAGATCAGGACTTTGGTCACAATTCACAAATGACAATATAAAGACTTTTTTAATGAACAGTAAGAAATCTGGATGAGATACAAAGTTGGCACGTTTCTACAGATGAGTTTAAACTGACGTCTTAACATGAAGAAATATGTCCTTCTTGTTTACATCTGATATGACTCAGTGTGGCACATTATAGTTATTTTACATTCAGACTCAGAGTCTCGGTGCATTGTGACAAAACATCTAAAAATCCTCGTGTTGATTAGAAACTGTCTGATAAAAACTTCCGTATCGGTTTATCGTGATCAACGTCCTCCGTCCAGTTCAAAGTTCATCTGTTTACGTGGCGACAAGCTGAAAATCAACAAGTTGGTCTGAATTCACAGGAGGCAGGTTTAATGAAGCATCGTGAGGCAGAGCTGAGAAGCTGAATCAGGCGCAGCGACAGTGAAATAAGAAGCAGTGAGAACGATACCAGAACATATAAACATCAGTCCATGTGGATCAGTACAGACCGACCCACCCTGAATTCAGAACCTCTTCCTGCTCATGTCACAGATCTATTTCTGTAAATTTATATTCAGCATATTATGAAGTCAAAATTGATTTTTTTTTTACTGTTTTTGCCACATAAACGCACATAAATGCACTTGTTCTTGTGTTAAACTGTGATCTTTCTGTTTGGTTGAAGCTTTAAGCGACTGTGGGAAAACAAACTGTTTAATATCTCTGATTAAATGATCGTTGTACTTTTTATTTCCATTGATGTTTAAACAAAGTACCTATTGGTTTTTAGCAGGTCCACATCAGGGTGACGTTACCGTGGCGACACCAGCCTCAGGATGCTGGATGAACCTGAGTTGAGCTCAGAGATGTTGAGAACGTACCTGGAGTTAAAAATCAAGACATCCAGATCCAAATTAAAGCTTCGACTTCTTTTCTGGATCTCCTTTCTTGATCTGTAAACAACAGCTGAGTCCAACCTGTTGTGCCTCGTCCTTGAGCTTCAGCACGATGGTCGATGGAAATGTGTCAAGATTAAGATTAAATAAACAGAGTTTCACTGAGTCAGTCCATCAGGACTCAGCTGCTTCTCTTTGTGCAATGACAGAGCGTCCTAACTTGTCGTCTTTGGTCTTCCTGGCAGCTACGACCTCCCCGATGGCGTCCAGATTTCATCCTGAGAGTCCGAGTCGTCCAACACTAAAGGCCCTTTCCCTGATTTCCCGGCGCGAGAAGCGGCTCCGTTGATGTCGTTCAGCGGGACGTACGAGTAGTCTCGACGTTCAGGGAGGTGAACTGCCACCGAGCCGCCGCAAGCCTGCACGAGGTGAGCCAGCAAGCTGACGGACAGCAGCGAGGCCAGAGTGAAGGTGATCACCAGCCAGGTACGCCTGAGGACACACAGACGAGGGGAGACTGATGACTCACAAACAAACATGGAGGACGCCGTGCAAAGCAAAGAGTTCGATGTATCGTGACGACTGTTTTGTGTCTGAACCTCAAGCTGCAGTTTCATTTTATTTTCATTATCAAATAATCTGATTATCATTTTCTTAAACTGCGACAGACAACATTTTGCGTTTGCAGTCAGGCCTGGTGGAGAAGATGCTCGTTCAGGGGTCACAATAAACAACTCAAACACAAAAGGCCTTCTGGTTTGTCCCTTCATGGCTTCTGTAGAAACTCGGCGGACTCGGTGGAAGAGGAGCCGCTGCCTCTGCAGATACAAGACTCACAACGATTCTTAGCTTCAGCTGATTATGAAACAGATGAAAACATAAATATTAATATCTTAAGTCAGACACACCAGATGTTTTTCACAGTTTAGGTTCATCTAATAACCCGCCTGCATTCTTCCAAAGACGAGTGTTTGGCTGGTTCTTCGTATTCGACCGCGTGAAGCATCAGAAGCAGTCGACTGAAGCGAACGAGCGGGACACACAGCGCTGCTCTACAGACTGTGGGTCAAAATGTTCAGAACAGCTGGTGTTTAAAAAAAAAAAAACCAGAAACCTCCTTTTCCTCCATCTGTGACCAGAGTACCTGTTCACAAAGCGCCTTTTCCAGAAACCATAGCAACAGCTAACAATTCCTCACTTGCATATGAAAGCTAAGGAGGCAAATGAATGCGAAGGAGAGACGTGAAGCCAGAGGGACTCCATTATGCAGGAGACAGAACTGATTATCCTCCGTTAAATATCTCACGTCACACTGTGAAATGTAGCACGGCTGTTTGTGACTTCTCATCAGCCTGCAAAAAGAGAGAAAACTCTCCACTTTAGATTTTCCTCAAAACCCTTTATTTCCTCCTTCATCCTTAATTTTCATGATGAATCAGAGGGTTTAACTTAAAACAGAGCAGAACAACGTGTGTTTAAGTCATTAACTGACTGGCAGCAGTTTAACATTTGGGACAATTTTCACACCTCAGCTCACTTGTACACCTGGCTTTAACATCATCTCCAGGGAGCGCTTGTGATTGGATCTCCCTTCCTGCTTTATATGTAAATACATGGATCAAGAAACAAAGAATGTCATGAGTAGACATTCAGTAGTCTTTGAGTAGAAACATGGAGTCTGTTCGTCTCAGTGATGGACGGGCTGATTTGCATTTATCATTGGACATGCAAATAAATGCCAAACTGGTCTCAGTCTCAGGGCTGAGCACTTGTGATTGGATCACCTTGGATGGATGATGACAGCAGGTCTAAACGGGCTCTTTGTCTTGAAAAACTGGTGTTTATACAAAAATACTAAAAGACAAAAAAAACTAATCTTTCTACGGTTTTCTCCAAGTTCTTTTTTCCTCATCTCGCTCTGCAGAACACGATCAGGAAAGTGTGTCTAAACGTGTTGAAGTCGTATTTTGAGCTAAAACATCTCAAAATGACAAAATTGTGACCTTAAAAGGAGGGACACAGAGGTGAGCAGGTCAGAGGTGAAGGGCTCTTGGACACTTACTCTGTCAGATAAGGCTGCTCACTGTGAGCTTCTGCATCTCGTCTCCAAAGTGCCAACATCTGTTTAGCTAAACAATGTCCAGCTGTGGAGAGAAGAGGAAGAAGAGGAAGAGCTGGGTAAATAACACAAGACGTCAACACAACTGTTACTGAGACTTAAAACATCTGAAGAGAGACACCGTTAACTCCAAGAAACAGAACACAGAAAGAGATGCTTTTACATCTCCAGCTGAAGCTACAAGCTGTCAGACCTCCGTCACCTCTGAGCTACAGAGGGCTGTGAGGAGGCTAGCTGGTTAGCATGCTAACTTCAGTAGACGCCTCTGACACGCTCACACAAAATGTTTCCAATGTTTTAAATTAAAATTCTGGACATATTTGACAAACAGCTCCTTTCAACAACAGAGCTGGAGGCGATTAACCGGGCTGACATGGTAATTAGCGAGCTTTTGAAGTGCAGGCAGGTGTACGCATTCTGTCAGGTGTTTTCTAGAATCTGAAAGCTGCAGCATGTAAACAGAAGCCGGCTGTCGTGATCGACTCCACTGTGTCTCTGTCTGACACTGAACAGAGAGAAACGACCAGTTCAAGACAGAAACATTTCCAGTCCTCCCAGTCGAGTCGTTACAGTGCGGCTCTGTTTGGACAGACGGCAACAAAGACTGAAGTGTTTTTACTTCTCCTCAATGCCAACAGTCAAACATTTACTGAAGGAGACACACACACACACACACGCGCACACACACACACACACACACACACACACTGTAACCTCTCTGTTTATAATTGGGCTGAGAATGAGGAAGAGGAAGCAGTTGCTGCAGGTGGATAATCGAGTCGTTCAGCTGACACACCTGCAGCTAATCATTACAGCGATCAGCTGAACAATCGAATTCAGGTGTAAATGTGTGTGTGAGAGTGTGAGTGTGTGTGTGTGTGTGTGTGTGTGTGTGTGTGTGTGTGTGTGTGTGTGTGTGAGTGTCAGAGGGAATGTGCATGTGTGTGTGAGAGTGTGTGTGTGTGTGTGTGTGTGTGTACCTCTGTGTAACGTGTTGTTGGCCTCTCCTCGCAGCGTGGCGTTACAGCTTCCTGTCTGCGGGTCACATGGACACAGGTCGTCACAGCGACACTCCTGAGCGCAGGACGGGCCGAAGAACCCTACAGGACACACTGACACGCACGCACACGCAAATATGACAGAAAGTGAACAAACTGAACTTTTATGATTTAATAAAACCAGAATCTCCACAGCTCAGCGGATGCAGGCGTGGAGGAGGCTGACTGGTTTCCACTTTAACGATGTGGCTCTACCTTGTTCGCATGTGTTGCCGTGGAAACCAGAGGGGCACATGCATCGTCCGTGGACGGGGTCGCAGGAACCGCCGTTGACGCAGCTGCAGGTCTGATTACAGCCGTCACCATAGAAACCAGGAGTGCACACTTTAAACAAGGGAAGAAAACAGTGTTACAACGACAGTGATGCTTTGTGTCTGATGCTAAAGATGTAAAGTCCTCCTCTCCTCCCCCTGATGTTGTAAAGTCCTCCTCTCCTCCTCCTGAGGATATAAAGTCCTCCTCTCCTCCTCCTGATGATATAAAGTCCTCCTCTCCTCCTCCTGAGGATATAAAGTCCTCCTCTCCTCCTCCTGAGGATATAAAGTCCTCCTCTCCTCCCCCTGATGTTGTAAAGTCCTCCTCTCCTCCTCCTGAGGATATAAAGTCCTCCTCTCCTCCTCCTGAGGATATAAAGTCCTCCTCTCCTCCTCCTGA
>JARJLU010017679.1:31741-152104 GCA_030272975.1 Sparidentex hasta | reverse complement strand
TATATATATATATATATAAATATATTATCATATATCATATTGTATTGTATTATCTTACTGGAATTATTGATGTTATTATTGTTACACGAGTAATTTCCAGACATCATTTTGGGTGCTGATGGTCGACATCCTCCTGTTTATGACATTTTTTTTTTTTTTTTTTTTTTTTAAACATAAAACAGTTAATCGAACAACAAATCGACAATAACTAAGTGATAATTATCATGAGCTGCTTTTGTTGTTGTGATCTATAAATGTTTTGTTTTTTTTAACAATACTGCAAAGTACAGCTTAATAAAATGCAAGAAATAACACTTGAAAATTAGAGATTTTAACTCAGTATTGTTGATTTGCTCGTGTTCAGTCACTTGGTTTAAGATTCATGTGCACAGATTAGTCAGTTCGTATTGAGACGGGTCATGTTTGCGTGTTTGGAGTGACTTGGTTTGGTCCTGAACACACCTGGCGTTGAAGCCTCTCCCGTTGCGAGCGCAGCCCTCCCACTGGCAGCAGTAACCAGAGTCCTTATCGGGCTTGACGTGGAAGTCGTTGATGTGATCCACCAAGTCCTGCAGCGAGTCGAACAGCAGGTGGCACTGCAGGACAGAGAAGTGATGCACGGACTGAGCTCAGCTGACTGAACTGTACCGACTGCATGCATGCTGTAGTTTTCATATTGTTTTCTGTGGCTTCGCATCGAGTGTTTCCTGTGTTTTGAACTCATAGTAATAAGGACTTGAAGTAAAATCATTCACTTTAATTTAAAACACGAGTGTCTCTACCTGAATGAATGCACAGAGACATAAAAAAAACATTTACACATTATCTTTAACTTGATCAATGTTACAATAACTTTTATGTTCACCACTTACTGCAGTTTTTCTTGCTGTCTAATCATTTGCTGTTTAAGTTTTCATGTTGTGAAGCACCTTGTCATAAATCACAGTTAAGTCTTTAAAATCTCAGAATGACCCTTTTTGCACTATTTGTCCTGCAGTATAAATTCAGTGCATCTTGACTTGTTGATGATTGATGAGGGCTGCCTGCTCATCTCAGACGGTTTCTTGTATGTTGTGTGAAGCGAATGTGGTGGAGAATGCAGCATTTTGCATTATTTTCTGAACTGTAATCTGTGAATCTGACACGAGCCCCTCCGTGTTCATTTACCTTCATCCAGCGGCAGGCCAGCTGACCATCCAGTGAGGGCTCCGGTGAAACCTGCTTCTCTCGGTTCTGACTGACGAACATGGACGAGGGGAAGCTGTACGCCCTCGGCGGACTACCGATCGGCAGGTAGAACGGAAAGCCCTGTGGTGAAGCTCTGCCCTCCACGCCTCGATGACGAGCCGGCTCCTGCAAAAAGGACGAAGAGAGGCGCGTCAACAGAGGAGGACGACCTCGAACTCGTGAGTCAGAGGCGGAGACGTCAGGTATTATTTTTAACACATAACTGCGAGCCTCCAGAAGGAGTGGGCCTAGTGTTGAACCCTGTGGTGCCTCATCTTAGACCTCAGTGAAAAGAAAAATGATCTGGTGAAGCTGAAAGTCTTGAAATATCACTAGTTTGCCTTGTTTACGGGATACTCACGCTTCTGATCCCTTCAATATTGTCAGATTTGTTGTTTAGTTGCACTTTTTTACAGATGGTTTGCGCTTCTGCATGTTTAAAATCGGAGGGGAAACTCACACTGCTCAGCTAAGTGAGTTATAATGTATAAAAAAAAAAAAAGCTGCTGCCAACACTTTCAAAGACATCTTTGAGGCATGTCTGGGGGATATAATGAGCGCTTCCCACGGCCTACTTTAATGTGTTTGACAGTTTAAAATTGGTACTTTCTGAGCTGAACGATGGATCTGGGCCAAAAGAGGGGATTTGATGCTCTAACAAAGAGGCCGAGTGTTTCATGTTTTACCACTCGAGCAACGGCTAGAATTTGATTTAGCCAGAGTCACTGGACGGCTGTGTGCTGTGTGCAGACGCTGCACCGACAAATTAGATTGACTCCCCGGATCCCAATTCAATTCAGTCCTGTCGAAGGCGAGCGGAGCGCATTCAGACACAATCAAGCGGCCGGCTGGAGAGAAGAACTGTGGTTATAGAACGAGATGAACTGCTGACATGAAGCCGTCTGCTTTCAAGATTACCGCTACGTGACAGAAACGATTTAAAGCACCTGTAATCTTATAAAATGACGACGTGTGAACAGTTTGATGATGTGAAAAGTATTGCTCATCATGAAGCATCAAAGAACAGAACGATGGCTTATCCCAAGATGATTAGCATTTATAGAGTTATTTTAAAAACAAGCCTCAGACAGATGTGTTTCCTCCCTGTTTCCAGTCTTTATGCTAAGCTACGCTAACGGGCTGCTGGCTGTAGCATCATATTGACAGCACAAGAATAAGAGTGGTGGAGATTATGTGGCATATAAGCACATTTCTGGAAAATGTCAAACTATTCCTTTAACCTGCAGCGACACTTGTCATGTATGGAGGACTCAAACTGCCAAAATAAGAAAAAAAAACAACAACAAAAAAAAACCATAAATGGTTGGATCAAAAATGATGGTGAAAAATAAATGCAGGCATTAATTAATTAAGATATAAATTGATAATTCTGATTTAATTTGATTTTCTTTAGACATAGACATGCTTTGACTTATTATTCTTATAAATAAAAGTATATATTTTGCTTTTTATCTGTTATTCTTGCACTTTCGTTAAATGAGAAGCTGTCAAAATCTTTTAGCTGTACGAGGCTTGATTATGATTTTATACATTTCCATTTCTAGATATCGACACTGGCTGTGTTGTGAAAATTATTTGTTGTTTCTATTTTTTGTCTTTTCTCTGCACGGTGCTCATTTTGCAACACATCCATATCTGAAACCTTAACCGACTGCACTGAAATCATAAAACGTGGCCCCTGTTTCACCAAATTTGCATCATGCAACACGCATCATTTGCAACATGAGATCATTTCCTCTCCCACGAATTGTTTCACTTATCAAAATAAACACTCGACTTATATGAGCGATGCCAGAGCCCCGCAGGACTCTTTATTTGTGAGCGACAATCATTTATGAGACTTGACCTCGCCGGCGTTTGCTATCAGTGTGTAACAGCGCTCGCGAATCACAGCAGTGGAACGGATAAGGTTTCTTTCTAATCGCATCTCCAAACCAGATATGGAGATTTAGAGGCGCTCTGAGTGCTCCACATCCTCCACGAAGCCACACTGAGCATCAAATTCAATATGTGAAATCAAATCTAAAAAGTCCACTTTAGAAATGAAACGCGTGGAGTGTGGTGGAGACCATCGAATACGACTGGACTCACCCGTGAGAAGAGGTGTGGCTGGGGGCTCCTGCTGCTGTGGGGGGACTCCATGGGAGAGGAGGGGGAGAGGGAGGAGGGTGAGGAGGGAGACGGGGAGAGGGAGGAGGCGTGGCGGGACGAAGGTGACAGGCTGAGGTCCATGGCTGGAGGGCTGAAGCAGGACCTGGGTCGTTCATGAGAGGGAGACCGGGAATCTGGGTTGGAGATTAAAGATTAAAGAGGGATGATGTTAGATTTGTCAAAACTGAGGCGAAAGTTTTCAAAAGGTTGCTGTTTGGTAACATTCGGATATTTAACAAAACTTTTGCGTGTACATTTTGTGCCCTGAACTGGAGAAGATCTCTGAGCCCTTATTACAGTTTGGATGAACTTTCAAAACTCGGAGAAACGGAGAAAAACAAGGACGTGAAAACTAGAACCAGACCATAAACCCATCAGGAAACTTGTGGCTGAGGTGATAAATCAAGTGTGAAGCAGGCTCAGTTTCTCATAAGCTTATATACTGCACAATCAGACTTTATGAAACCAGTCAAGGCAATTAGAAAAACCTCGCAATTCACTTTTTAGACCACTATTTATACTGCTCTCTGGTGTAACACTGTGGAACCACCTCCAAATCCTTAAACTGAACCAGGGGCACCACTACTTCTTTTTCTTCTTCTTCTTCTCCTTCTTCATGACCATATTCTATAAATACCAGGCCTTTAAGAGCTTTTCTTAGACATGTGAAGCTTTTATTTACCCCCCTTGTCAATGCTTAAATCTTCACTGCAGCTGCTGAGCTAAAAGTGTGAACTGTGTTTCTAGTCGAGGGTGTAAAAATGTTTCTTTTTTTTTTTTTTCTTTTTTCAAATCGATTCGAGACACTCTATAAAAAATGTTCTATTCTTATCCAGCCTAATAAAGTCTTATAAAAGAAAAAAAAAGAAAAAACCCTGGGTCTCTGGCTGGAAGGTGTTTTGAATAGTTGCCAACAACGTCTGTGGATTTTCACGAAAGATAAAATGATCCAGAGGCTGAAAATCCTGGAGGAGCCTCTTCAGATACGACACACAGCAGCCAGTCGATTCAAGATTATAAACACACTGATTAATTTTGCTAAAGCCCATCGTTCAGCTGCGACTCCTTCCTACCCGCGGTGCCCCCTTGTGCTTTCCATTTAGGATCATTAGCACATTTAGCTTCACTGGACAAATGAGGATCACAGGTGGCAGACGGACTTTACTTAACACACATTAGATATTCTGCACATAACTGAGCCCCTGGGCTGTAAAGTTCATTCAGTCCATTCAGAGCGCCACAGAGGCCGTGTTGTGGTCTTCTTCTGGACAGCTTAATGTCAGCATCACGCTCTTCTCGTGACGACAAATCTGGAGACAATGCCCGACTATTGGAGGGCAGGGGGAGAGCTACCGTTCATTGGATTTACAATATTGAGTTACTGGGGAAAGTGAGAACATAAAATCCACTTATTACACTATTGCATTATCACGGTGCTAGTCCTAATCACAGTGACACGGCAGCAGCGGAGGCACGTCATGAGTGTGTTCGAGCAGAGAGGAGGGCGGTTACCTGGGGAGGAAGGTGGCGAGGGAAAGGTCGTGCAGAGCAGGCGTGGTCGCGTGGCGCCGAGAGGGGCGCAGATAGACGAAGGACACGCCCTCTTTCCTAATCGCATGGGACCGTCCGTCCGTCCGGAGGGAAGCTTCAAGTCCAGCGGCTCGTCCACTGACAGCATGGCTGCAGGATGTTTCTGCCCACCTGAGGGAGAGAAACCAGACAAACAACTGTCAATACAAACTATCATTCTTCATTTTGAGCAGTTCTGTCACCACATCGTGTTCTTGGATCCGTGCTTAAAACAGCTCGAATCATCTTTCTGATTATTTTTGGGGCCACTTGGCCCCGCGACGAGCTGCAAACACACCACTTACATGTCGTCGCCTCGTAAAGTTGATATGATGAATTTGTCAGCAAACCGCTGTTTCAACGTCCAACCAGACACAGACTGACAGGAGCAATTCATTCAGGGTTTGTTGCGAGTCCTCACCAGCTCACGAGAGAAATATCTGGTCCTATAGCTGTTAAATGCTGACATTCGGTGCTGGTGGTTTATCAGCGCTTCATCAGAAAACACCTGCTGCAGCAGTGAGAGCGAATCATAGCAGTAAAGTTGAGCACCATCGAGACACAATCAGTTATGAGTTAACATCGTGTTGACTGATAAATCTCTGTGGACTCGACATTTACTTTATTACAAGCAGCTTTAAAATGAGATTTGTGTTATTTGTAACAGTCTAAACAAATAGTTTCACTGCTTATGAAGCATAATTGACATGTGTAAAGAGCTGATGCTAAACCGAAGACGAGCTTAAAAAAAAACCCCAACTTGGTGGCTTTGCTTCAACGTCAGCACAGCTTGAAAATGTTCCTGAGGAAAGAGAGGAAGAAACAAAACCCACCCGGTTATCAAACTCAGCCGAGGTGCTGGGACAGAAAAAATCACCTGCACACTCGATCTGTCCAAAAACTCTGTTTCAGTCCGAGACAGGCACAAAGTTTTATTGTCCTGCTCGTGTGTATTTGATTGTGTACTGTCCGTATCGTATGCGGCCGATGATCAAATGATGAATCAATAACGACGAGGAGGATCCACCTTGTCAGTCCCAACTTAATCAGTCTGTTAAATCAAGCTTCCACATTAAAGGCCTGGATTTATCTGCTGTCCTGTCCTCGTCCGGTTGTTTCGAGTCAAGCACAGTTGGTCCTGTGTTGTGAGTTTTTGCTGTTGCTCAGTTCTTGAGGGAGGAAGAAAAAAAAAAACCCTCTGAGATGCATTATGATGTGGGTTTGTTACTGCGATCCTCCACATTTCTGTGGTCGGCCTTCACCGAGGGGCTTAACCAGATTTTGCAGTAGTTTTCCACCCGTAGTGGAATGATACTCTGGATGAGGCATGAGACAAAAAGCTGCCCTGGTCCGTGACTCAACTCAGGAGTTCTTGTTAGTGCGAATGACTCAAGACCCAGATATCTGCCTTCAAAAGGAGAAGGAAAAAAAAAACACTCACAGGAGGAAACCAGAGGGAGGAAAAAAAAAAAAAAAAAAGAAGAAAATCTGCAGTGAAGTGGACCGAACGTGTGAACAAATGCTCGACAGCTGCTGTGAAAAGCTGACACAGGCTGCGCTCTGTATTTTAGACGGTTACACAACATTCACACCTGAGAGCTGCCGGCCGGGCTCGACCTCAGCGGGTCTACTTAGAATAACTTCAACTCCAAAATCAGCTCCAGGTGACATCACTCACCATCTTTCGGTAAATGTGAGTCGAGAGTGAGGCCTGACTGACACACTGACACATGACATTTACTAACCATTTTATCTTATTGTATATAATTCTTATTACATCATAATCTTATCAGGTGGTTTGACCGCTGAGATACACGACACTGAAAGTACAGAGATGTTGATGTTCTATAGAAAACAGGACTGGAAGGAGACAAACCTGATCATGGTTTTAATTATCTTCCTCCTTGTTTAATTATTCGGACCCCACTAAATCCCACTATGGGGAAAAGTGTTTAAATGATAAGCCTTTACTTCACAAACTGGGCTAGAAAGTGACAGAATACAGATAATATAAAGCATTATTATTACTTCTGTTGGCCAAGCACTTACTCCCAGACAACAGGATTTACAGTAAATTATCGTACAGAGCGATTTTACTTGTGTTTGTGAGAGGTTAACTCCCTGTGAGACCTGAATTATTACAGCCGAGGAATCCAAATACATGAAGTATCCTGTAAGATTTGTTGTGCTCAAACAAACTCGTAGCCTCTCTGAACCCTCGTGGAACGTGTTGGTTGGACGGCGGTCGTGTTGACTAAATGAAATACATTTCCAGCTATCAGGCTGATGACTTATTCTGCTGGAGTCACTGAGACCTAAGATAAACATATTTCCCTCGTCTTCAACTTGTAGATTTGGGTCATTATGTAACGTGTTGAGGGATCAACCTTCTTCTTGTTGTTTACTGATTTCCTTAAATCCAGAACTGTCAAAACTTTAATGTGGAGGAGAAGCTGTTGTTCACTGAGAGATTGTTGTATCTCCACTTTAGTCACAACTTGTCACTTTACATCTGCTTGTGTTTAACCAGGTATATCGTGTTGATTCGTAAGCTTTAGTGGCGTTTACTTTGGACAAGCTATTTCCTTCTGTTTCCAGTCTTTATGCTAAGCTAAGCTACTCCTGACTCTAGCTCTGTTCTCCACACTGACACAGAGAAAACAAATAAACGTATTTCCCAAATTGCCCAACTGCTCTTTTAACTCAGCTAAAGAAATGTTTTCAGATACCTGTTTTTTCCAGCCACTTGCCGGAGTTTTTACCTCCTGTGGACCTCCTAAACGGCGCCAGACGCCGGGCTGTGATGTGACACAACTGCAGAACCTCCACCGGGTCTCCTCCGGCCGTATGGCTCTTTAATGACAGCTGGCAGCGAGAGCATTCTTAATTTACTTTCACTGGCCGGATTTCCAAACACAGTCTGGGACTCAAACTGGCAACCCTCCAGCTACACGTACACCTCTTTAACTCCTAAACTTGCTGTCACCACAGATTCCTCCACAATCACCGGCAGGATCGAACCCCCCCGACGGCAAAATATAAGGCAGAGGCTAAACCACAATGAAGTCAGTGTTTAGGTCCTTCTGCCGGCCTGCCAGCTACCTCACCACACTGGTTTCACATTCCTCAGCACACACACACACACACACACACACTGTTATTTGGAGGCATTGTGACGGCACGCACATACATGACCATATGTATCCAGGCACGCATGCAGACTGAAGTCACACCAGCAGGCATGCGCAAAACTCACAACCACACGTGAGCCCCTCCATCCTCCACCTCCACCCTCCACCTCCACCCTCCTCCAGCTGCTCCTCCTCCTCCTCCTCCTCTTTTCCCTCAATGACCTGCGTTTGGGCAACATGCCCGGGCCCTCTTATGGATCCCCTACCGCCTCGCAAAAGAAAAAAAACACATACTTTGACTAGTCGCACACGTGCACACAAACATATGTACTTGTCCACACTTGCACGCACACATACTATAATGTATATTCTAAACACATGTAAGGAGTCGCCCTTACACACACACACACACATCCGTCTTCTCTGTGCTTTGCGAGCGCCCTTGTTGACATAAACCGTTCTCCCAACCCCTAACCCTGATCTCAACCATCGCACCCCGACAGTCCCAACACCGAGTCTTAAAGGAACAGTTTGCCCACCACTGATGAAGCTAGTCATCAACTTACTCACCCTCGTGTTTTGAAAGTTTTGAACTCAACCAAACGTTTCTGGAGTTTCACAGCCAAACAACATCGCAGCATTCTCCTAAACAACTGAAGTAGATGGGGACTTGTTCTTTAAAATGTTAAACGCTAAAGATGCTAAGCTAAAGGTGTTAGCATGCACCCCGTCTGAGGTGGATTCGACTCTTTTTTAGATCAGTTTGGGAGCTCTGGGCTTCTGTAGACTTGACCTTCTCAGAGGATGTTATGTTTTTGTGGTGATTTGATGCTCGGTCGGTTCCTTGGTTGGTTGGTTGGTTGGTTGGTTTGTCAGCAGGATTACATAAAAAAATCGCTGAAAGGATTAGCGGGAAACTTGGATGGAGGTTTGTTCTCGGCCCAGAATAGACCCCGTTAACTGTTGGTGTGGATCCAAATAAAGGCATGGATCACTTTCTTTAACATTGCTATTTTCCACATATTAGGAAACGTTAATATTTTCACACACAGATTGTTAATCCCGGGTTGCACAAGTGCTTCAAAGTGAAGCTGAACTTGTGTTACTACTCCGTTTCTGTCAGCAGTTGCATTTTAGATCAAGTCCCCATCTGCTCCAGCTGTTTAGGAGACTGCTGCAGAACTGTTTCTTGCTGTGAAGCTCCAGAAATCTCTACAAAACTTCCACTCCCTACTTTCCATCAGCGGGTGAGAATGACGATGACTGAATTTGAATTTTGGGGTGAACTGTTCCTTTAACCTTCACAACCAAAAATGTTGTCACAGGACCGCTTATCAGTGGAAAAACCCGCTAATAATCCATCCATACAAACACTGATTCATATTTAAAGGGATAGTTCGGGTCTTTAGATGCTGTATGAAGTATTTAACCCCAGTCAGTGTGTTACCTGCCACTCTCCTGCTGTGTGGAGAAGCAGCGAGTAGCACCGACAGGAAGAAGAGCACTGGACTGCTGTCGACCGAAACCAGCAGTGAGACTTATTTTAACCACCTCAGAAATATGTGTTCATTTAAGGGTTCGCCAACAAGCCTTTTTCTTTGGCAGTACATTCCCTCAGCGGTACAATATCTGTCTTCCTATGTAAGGTGCCAAACATGCTCAAAACATAGCCTCAACATATATATATATATATATATATATATATATATATATATATATATATATATTTTAAGGTGGGACTTATTTTAAGAGGCTAAACATCCGTCTTGCTGCTGGTTGGGTTTACAGCAGTGCAACACTCTGCTTCCTGTCGGTGCTACGTGCTGCTCGTCCACACAGCCGCAGGTAACACACACTGACGAGGGATAAAGACCTCGTACAGCCGAACTGAGGAGGAACCAAACACTTGCAGAGTTGTTCTGTCGTTCTCACACGTAGGCGTTCGCACACATACGCTGTTACGTGCACACGGAGTAAACATACAAACACAGCACGTCGCACTTATGAACGATGGATTTGAAGAGAGACATACTGAAAAGCTAAACTCACACAATGATGTGTGAAACTGTACAGACACACACACACACACACACACACACACACAGAGTGGATGCCCCCCCTGAGTGTAACACACACACACACACACACACACACACACACACACACCAGAGTCGTTCCCCCCTCTCACAGGAAACCTTTGCCTCCACGGCGCCCTGATCCGGCCTCTCCCTCCCCATTTTTCTACTCCTCTCTCCCTCTCTCCCTCCCTCCCTCGGTCCTTCCTGTGGTTTTCCTCTCCCAGTCCTCCAGCAGAGCATACCTCTCCTGTTCTCCTCCCCTCTCCTCTGCCCTCTCTGCACCTCCCACTCCTTTTTTTTTTCTCTTCTTCTTCTTCTCTCCCATTTTTTTTTAACTCCCCTTTTTTTTCCCATTTTTCTCCAGTTTCTTGCCATTCTGTCGTAGCAGAGACGCACCGCATCACTCTTTATGAAAAGACGTGCAGATATACATATCGTGTATGTGCTCCGACACAAAATCTTGAATAATTTGCTCCTCGTTCTGTTTTGTGTCTCTCTGAAGTCGCTCAAATCTTTAGCAGGGTTGAAGAAAAATACATGGCCTTTAAAAAGCTGGTATTTGAAGTTTTTTTCGGTGAAGACTGATGGATTTCAGTGGGAGGTAGAGGCTGAAGACGGTCTGTCATGAAGGAGCGATGTCAGCGCTTGTTTCTTTAGGGGTTACATCCTTTGATCCCTTCATCCCACGTCCATATAAGGTATTACGCAATGCCCCCACAACAGCGAGGATGACAGGAGGCTTTGTTTTCCTGACCCGCAGAGACACAGGAGACAGGAGGAGAAAGACCCGACTCTAAAGGGCCGAGGTGCATTCATGTGAAGTGGCTGAAACTGGACACCTGTTTGAACAGCGAGAACGTTTAACCGGGCAAAAAACAAAAGGACAGGGTGGTTTTCTTTTCTTTTTTTGCATTGGGGAGGGAGAAAAAAAAGGGATTCTGAGGACATAAGAGAGGGTTGAGAAGCATGTAGAGAGCATCGGGGGGGTTTTCTCTTCTAACACAAGCTGTGGTGAGATGGAGACGGCAAGCAAAACATACCGGAGTTTCTTGGAGGCAAAAGGTTTTTTCCGAGAGAAGGCAGACAAACAAGAGCTCTTCTTTTCTCACTGACATCTAAGTTTTAACAATATGTTTCAGAGTGTTTACAAGAGGCTCGGGCCTCCACGGAGCATCCAAAAAAACAGTAATGACCTGTATCGCGTTTCAAAACTGAAGACACACACAAAAAGAAAAAAAAAACACCACCACCATCGCTGCAGTTCGGTGGTTTCTGACGCCGCAGCAGCGAAAGGAAATTTACTGTCACTGTTCACAGCTCGTGAATGTGTTGAACCACTGTTGTATATTATGTCAGCTCTGATTCACGGCCACGCTCTCGGTGCCAGCGCTCAGGGGAGCAAATTCCCCCCCCCCTCCAAAAAAAAAATAAAATGGAAACACGCGGGGGTGACGGAGAGTGAGCAGGCAGTGACACAGACAAATATGAAAACGGAGGGAGAAGAAAGGAGGGAGGAGAGGGACTGTGGGAGTCAGACGTGGGCTCCCACCCTTTTTCTCCTCCTCACACTTTTTCCCATTATTCCTCTCGGTATTACCCTCCTTCCCTCCCTCCCTCCCGCTTGTGTCTCGGCAGCGCTAAGTGATGCAACTCTGCAGAGTGAGTCTGCAATCGCCACCAGTGGAGCCTGCAGCGTCTCTCTCGCGCTGACACTGGCGTCTTCACCATTTAGGAGGGGAGTGGTGGTGGCGGCTGTCAGGGGAGGAGGAGCAGGGGGGGAGTCATTCTCTCAAGGCGGGAGGGGGGGAGGGATTATTAAGTCCCTCACTTTAAAAAGATGTTCTTTCCAGACTGTCTGTACATCTCTGAACTTCTCTTTGAATCACTTGAAAAACTTTTCGCAGCAGATTTGACAACTGGCTGCTCGTTACATCAAGACTGCAGAGCTCGTCTGCAGCAGCCGCTTCGGGGACCGAATATCCTCCCAGAACGACAGAAGAGGAGGCCAGAGTTTCTTTCTCTGCTTGAACCAAGGAACTAATGACAGCGAGGTAGTGGGAAGTCAACTTGTGTGGCTGCACACATGACACCGTTTGAAATATCTTCCACTAGCGGTGCTTTAAAGTGTCAAGCAGACTAAAACAAGCTCTGTGGTTGTTATTTGGTGGCACGTGACTTTTTCTATTTTCTGTTCTTTCCGTCTTTGATGAATTAAGTTCAGAAAGCATAACGGTTTTGTTTTGCCCTCGTCAGACGTGGAGCATTTTTCCCGCCTGATTTGGTCGACTAGTCTCTAAATAAACTGTTTCTTTCTTGATGTGATGAACAATCAGGAGTCTGCGCAGGTTATTTTAATTTGACTTCCCTCCTCCCTTTAGGTTTTTTTGATAGAGCCGCTGAACAATAATGGACGACGCCTCCGCTCATTCGTCTCTCTTGCCACTAGTGTCGCCCCTATACTGGAATTTCTAATTTCGAAACAATGCCTTGAAAAATATCAGTATTTGTTACCACGTCGGATACCGCAGGGAAAACCTGAGACAATATTAAGGACATAAAACTTCAGATTCATATGAAAAGATGAGATATAACAAGGTTTGCGTGCTGTGTGAAGGTAAACTTACATCTGACCAGAAGACCAGAAGATATTTAACAATATTTCAAGTTGCCACAAATTCCAAATGACTTCATAAATGAGTCTGTCCTCTGTTACAGCGACAGATAGGTGAGCAAA
Organism: Sparidentex hasta; assembly: GCA_030272975.1. Lineage (NCBI taxonomy): Eukaryota > Metazoa > Chordata > Actinopteri > Spariformes > Sparidae > Sparidentex > Sparidentex hasta. The sequence goes on along the minus strand of JARJLU010017679.1, from coordinate 139,193 downwards.
GAGAGTTTAGATATTTCAGTGCATCCTAAGAGGGGAGCTGAATCTTGTGTAATGAAACTAAGTAAAGCAGATCTCTCACAGAGACGTCTCCTGTTTAACCATCACTTCATAGTTCATGTATCCTGCAGGAAGTGGAAGATAATGAGGCTGTTTGCACCAAAACATATTCACACTGACCATGAAGGTGAGTCAGATCATTTCATATATCTGTAGCTGTAAAATGTTCAAACCAAACGGATGAATCAGAATCTTTATGTTTTCGTATTACCTGTAATTAACGAATGCATATATATATATACCTGAAAAACACCAGTAAGGTCATTCTGAGACAGTAAGGAGACGGCAGAGAAGAAGTATTTGGAGTCATGTGATGAGGGGATCAGCTGGGGGGGGGGAGGTGGAGAGGGCTGTAATAAAGGATAAATCCACATCATCCCGTTTTATCCCCCGGTAGCTCAAAGATGAACTTATCCATGTATAGTCATGATATACAAACTCCAAGCTGATACCAGTTTGGAGGAAGCTCATGTGAACTGTCAGGGAGTAACTCTGCCGAAGCGGTCGCTGCTCCCTCCCTGAAGGATCGAGGACTTTGACTAATTGAAATCATTTGGTTAATGAGAGCAGATCGTCCTTACTGAAGCGAAACCTAGGCCTTCGCATAAAAGCATAATTACGACGAAAGAGGCACTTTTAAGATTGACCGTATTTTCGTTTTCAGCTCAAACTCATTTTCAATGGGAGTGATATGGGCACTTTTACGATAGCATCAAAACTGAATAACTCACGTTAGCAGTAGCTTGTTCCGCTCGCCGCCATCAATACTAAAATCGATACTTCTGGCTGGCAGGACGGCAGCGAGTGGAACAAGCTACTGCTAACGTGAGTTATTCAAAAACTTTCTTTTTAGTAAACTCTGTGTACACAAACAATGTTCTCAGTGCTGGTGTTCATGTGTAGAGACCCTGGTGATGCTACCAGCAAAGTTTCAGGTTGTATCGAGACTTCTTAGTGTTTTAAAAATAGCTGTTGCTGAAGTACCTGTAGCACTCCCGTTGAAAATGAGTTTGACCCAGAAACGAAATACGGTAAATCTTTAAAGTGCCTCTTTCATCATAATTATGCTTTCAGGTTTGACTCAGGTACATTCCCAAAAAAAGCCTAGGTTGCATAAACATCAACATATTTTCTAAACAATATGTTTATATCAACAGTGGATTGAATTAAAGCACATAATCACCTGAATAACAATGTGGAAGTACGTATTTAGAAAGACTACAAACCCAACACTTGCGTTAGTGACGTTGTGTCTGTGAACACTCACTGACACCTTTAGGGTCGGTCCTGTATATTAGCTAGCTTACAAAACTGACTTTCTCTCCTTTCGCTTAACAGCAGCTGTCGACATGTTAATATGTGAGATTTCCGACTTTTTGAATAGTTTGTCTGTGCCGAGGTGGCGGCCACGTCTCTGTTGGTGACCTGTATCGAGCGAGACGACATAGTTCACTGAGAGGTTTTACTAAAAACTGTCATTTTACTTTCTTTCCAACAAAAAAGCCAAAATTCAAAGGTTATCAAAAATGTATTTGTTGACTGTGGTACAATTTTCTTCTGAGATTTTTTTACATTACATTTACATTTAGGGTGTTTAGCAGACGTGTTTGTCCAAAGGGACTTGCGACTGATTGTGTCCTACGACCAGCACATCAGGAGCAGTTTTGGGTTCAGTATCTTGCCCAAAGACACATCGACATGCAGACCAGGGGAATAAAACCAGCGACCTTCCGATAACAAGACGATGGCTCTACACCTGAAGGGAAACACTTCAGGAACACTTGGTCAAGGATAAGGTCCGAGACTTCACCTCTCTATATACTCAATCGAAGAGAGCAGAAATACACATTTAATGTTTTACCTCCTGAACTTTGTTGTTTTTTGTAAGTATATCTGCTTAAAAAAGCTCCAAAAACAACAGGTTCATCGGTACCAGGTGATAATATCATGATTGGGTTTGAAAGGATCGTCCTTGAAAGTCTCAGTTGGGCAGAAGTAAGCACGAGTTGTTGTTCACCATTTTGTGAAACACACGATTGTATGAAGGATGTTTCTACAACACTTCATCAAATCAAATAATCTGCATTCTGTTTGTATTTCACACAGCGTCCCAACTTTGTCTTTTTGGGAATCGGTTTTGCGGTATTTCTTCCAGCCCCCCTCGTTTATTTCTCACTCTATCCCTTCTCCGCGCTCATAACCCCTTACCCATAATCCCTTGCACCACCACCAATACCAGCATCCGACCGTTTTGGCAGCGGGACAAGGTCAACACAGAACTCTCTCCACTTCTCCTCTCTGCTTTCCCTCCCTGTAATTCTCCGCATCGGCTGACCAGCAGATCCCTCCTCCTCCTCCTCCTCCTCTTCCCCCGCTTCCCTCCTCGTCCCGGATCCTATCATCCACCGCCCGCCGCCCGCCGAGGAGCGAGGGGAAGGGGAAAGACTAAAGATGGAGAAGAGGATGAAAGGGATCCTGGGTCGTGTTGAAAGTATGAAGACACGGGAGGACGAAAAGAAAGAGGGACGTTGGGAAAGGAGAGAGAGAAAGACAGAGAGAGAAAACCAGAGTTTTAAACCTTTGAGAGCCGTCTGCATCCCACAAATCAATCTCCGTTTCTCTCACTCTCACTCGTTCTCCTGCTCTCTCTCTCTCTCTCTCTCTCTCTTGTTGTTTCTCTCTCTTTAAATTCTTTCTCCTCACCATCCCTCTCTCATTCCCTCAGCTCTGTCATCCAGACCTAAAACACACAAACACATGCGCCTCACATTCCTACGTGCAGAGCAGATTCACCCAATTTGTTTCCACTGCGTGCGTGTGTGCATGTGCGTGTGTGTGTGTGTGTGTGTGTGTGTGTGTGTGTGTGTGCCAAGCCAGTAAATAATAACCAATCCCAGCTGTACTGTAGGCCGTTCCTCTCGTTCTCCGTGGAGAAACAAAGAAGGGGCAGAGAGGAAAAAGGCTCCATCAAATAAGGGAGTAATGAGCTGGAAAAAAGTCAGCAGAGAGTTAAGCAGGAAGAATTAATAAAGTTTTAATGCTAACAGACATTACGCGTCCTGTACAACTGGTAGTCGGCGCTCTCCACGTACAACAGTCACATGCCAGCTGAAAGAAATCCAGTTGGACTCACGTCAACAGGGAGCTTCAGCGTCAAACAACCTTAATACTTTTCCATCCCGCCAGAAAGTGTTTTTTCTGCAGGGGGTGTGTGCTGCTACGCCGGTACGTGAACGCCACAGTTTCCTTTATAAGTCCTTAAAAACAATCGCTCGTGAAGTTGGCTTCCTGACGTCGGAGAACATAACTTAGAAATTTCACCCTGAAGTAGCTGAACCTAATTGAAAAACAGTAGAGGGGATTAGAGGAGAACAACAATAATATAGATGGACGGAGAAACAGTCACAGATGGATATGAACTGAATCAGTAGAGAAAAAAGTAAACTGTTAAAGGTTTAAAGTTGTTTTGAACGCAACATTTAATACATGAATCCTTGTGTTGACATGCAGATGTTTTCCCCGAGGCCAGTCCTGTATTAAAAAACAGAAAACCTTTCACTGGCACGCTGATGTGAAACTGCCAGGTCAAGTTCAACTCAGGAATGTTACACACTACTACTACAAAAGTGAAAATGATGCAATTACATGACTTGTGTTCACTTATTTTCTGTTGGCAGACAAGTTATCTCACTGGCTAACTTCCCGACTGCTGGTTAGAAAGTGGAAGACCATAAATATTGGGACTAGCATTTTTTTTAGGTTGGCTCGGCAGCCAAGGTAGCTCACAGACTAGCACAGTCTGGCTGAACCAATACAACATATATGTACTTTACGTAGCAAGCAGAAAGGTAAACATCTATATCTTCTACATGTCCTCTGAAATGTGAGCAGGCGACAGGTGCTCGCGTACCATCATTGAGTACGTTTTCGGTATGCAAACCAATTAAACCTCCATTTGTCAGGTGGAGTTCAAAATAGCTATTAGCATGAAGCTAGCTAGCAGGAGCCACAGGATGGCTAATTAGCTCAGAGCCACAAGGTGCTAACTCTGCCGTGTTTCGTCTTGAAGACAGCGCTTTCAGTCAGGAGTTGGTGTACGTTATGCTGTCTGTGTTACACGCTAGGATACTTCAGTAGGAAGCCTAGATATGATCCACTTCCTGTGTCCATTTCAAATTAAAAGCTCTGTGAAACATTAGCAGGAATGTGTCGTAGAAAACTCATGGACCCACATGTAGCTACTGCCATCTTTTCTCAAGTTGTGCTAAGTCAAAGTCTCTATTTATTATTTTGTTGTGAAACTTTAGAAGAAGAAAACTCGACACACTGTGGCACAGTTGTCCTGATGGACTGTGGTGCCGCCTCCCTCTAGTTCCTGGGTCACATGTGACACCTAGTTTTTTTCATTATTACCGATCGGGCCCGGCGTTTGGCTTCATATCAAACCAAATTTGAAAATGTATGCATCGGCCCAACCCTCCATTACTGACCTGAAATTTGTGTTTGTCATTTTGCTGTTGTTGCCTTAACCATAGTTTATATCCCATAAAAACTACCTTCCCAGAACCAATCGGATATTGTGAGAATAATCCAATAATGACCTTCTCGTCTGGGTTGCAACTAACTGTGTCGGTATTTTACCAAATCCGAAAATGCATATTTGTAACCTATCACTTGATTTAATACAATGACTGATGGCATGTCTGTTTTAGTTGATGGTCAAGGTTCTGGACACTTCAAACATACAACATTTGGACCTGATCTATGGTGCATTAACAGTATTTTCATACATTTTAAGATTGATTATTTGGAGATAAAATGGTAATCAGATCACAAAACAACCAATGTGTTTGGTGTTGCAGCTCTGATGGAACTAAAAACTTGCAGAGGCCGACACCAAAGTGACGGGTTGACATCATCAAAGAAGCCGTAAGAAAAGGGAGTTATGAAAGAAGAAGAAGAAGAAGAAGCTAACAGTCCGTCCATTGTAGTCCCCATCTTTGAGCCGCTGGGACGCAGAGAAAGTCGACTTCTGACTCGACGCCCATCTGCCATGGCACTTGATCCCTCTTTACAATCATAACTCCCTCCAAGCTGCCAAGACATCTTTTTTTCTTTATCCATTTTTTCCTCTCCTTCTCGGCTCGCGGCTCACTCCCTCTCTCTTTGTCAGGCCTTTTTTTTTTTTTTTTTCCTTTTTGGTGCGTGGAGGCCAGAATTTCGTCCTCAAACACAGACCAAAAAGAAAGCGAAGTGAGAGGCAGCGAGTGGGAGGGAGGGAGGCAGGGGAGAGGAGAATAAGAAGAGGGGGGCGGAGAGTGATGGAGGAGGAGGAGGAGGAGGGGGAGGAGGGGGTTGGTGGTGTCGGGGTGGGGTTTGCGGAATTTGGTCTATGTTTGGTTTGGAAGTGAAGGCCCCGGCGCTGGGCTCTCAGGAGGATAATGGAAAAGAGAGGGAGAAGAAAGGGAGGTTTATGGATGTGTGTGTACCCTCACAGGTGGTCGCCACATACTGATGGGGGGGCCTTTTGTGAGTGCGAATGTGTGTGTGTGTGTGTGTGTGTGTGTGTGTGTGTGTGTGTGTGTGTGTGTGTGTGTGTGTGTGTGTGTGTGTGTGTGTGTGTGTGCGTGTGTGTGTGCACGTTGGCGAAGCTTCGAGCATGCGTGCACGCTCGTCTGTTTATTTGCAGATGTTGGCACAGATGCACGTAAGTTTTAGCATGTAGGAATCAGAGGAGGAAGACAGAGAGAGAGGGAGAGAGAGAGAGAAAGAGAGAGAGAGAGAGAGGAGGTGAATAAGACATTCCTACGCGGGAGGACGAGGAGGAGGAGGCGGAGGAGGGGGGGAGACGCAGGGAGCCAGTGGTTAGTTAGCGGTTAGAAACTAAGAGGAGAAAAATGAATGTCTGGTCCAGGGCCGGGCCCGAAAACGATACCGCAACCAGCCAACGAGCCAGCGAGCCAAAGGGAGAGGAGGACGAGGAGGAGGAGGAGGAGGAGGAGAGGAGGAGGAGAAATAAATATGAAAAGAGTTAAAAGAGGAGAACCAGGAGGGGAGGAGGAGGCCTGCTCCTCTGACCCTCCTCCCATATGAGGCCTGCTAACTCCTGCCTCTGCCGCAGGGGAGAAAAGTGCTTTTATAGCCGAGCTGAACCCGATGAACCCATCATGTGCAAACAGCAGGCAGAGTATGGAGACGAGAGAGGGCCAGCAGCCACACTGAGGGGGGCGTCAGCAGGGGGGTCCCAGGTCTGGGGAGTACAGGGGGGATGGAGGAGGAGAGTGATGGAGCAGGAGGTGGAGGAGGAGGAGGAGGTGGTGGAGGCTGCAGGTATCCTCATATGTTCAACTGCACACCATCAGTTTGGGTTCTGGTCTTTCTTTCCTTTCACTTATTTTGTTTGCCGTTCTTCGCTCGCTCCACCTTCTTTCTCCCCTCCCTCCTTTCTTCAGTTTCTTTCTTTGGCGACCTCACTTTGTTTCTTTCCTTCGTTCCTTTTTTCTTTTCTTCCTGTCTGCTGTTATTTCGACAGTACTTTCTTTCTTTCTTTCTTTCTTTCTTTCTTTCTTTCTCTCTTTCTTTCTTTCTGGCATTGTTTGTCTCGACTTTCCTTTCACTTTTTCTCTGCTTACTCACTTCTTTTCCCCTTTTCCTTCATAACTTATTTTATTCTTATTTAATTATCCCTTCAGTTCTTCACCTCCCTTCACCCCTTTTGCCTCAATTTCTTTCTTCCTTCACTTTAATTCATTTTTTTACTTTTGTCCTGCCACACTCACTGTTTTCCTTTTCTTGGCTCCATCTTTTTGCTTCCCTCTCCTATTTCTGCCTTTCCTTTTCAAATTTTCTCTCCCTCTTGCATTCTTTCTTTCTTTCTTTCCTCACTGCTTCCTTCGCTTTTTACTTTACAGACTCCCCCTTCTCAACTTTTTTTTTCTTTCTCTTTTTTCTAGATTGCTTATTTTGTTCCTTCTTGTGCCACATTTTCCTCCATGCCTCCATTCCTCCGGCCATTCCTTGCATCCTTTCGTCTTCTTAATGTACTTTTTGGGGTATAATATGACAGTCTCTGGCCAGACTCAGACCGGGGATATTACATTTGGTTGGTTTTATGAACCCATGTGGCCCCTCTTTTCTTTTTTCTTTCTTTCTTTTTTTTTTTTTTGGATTTACTTCACTTGCTGCCTTCGTCACTTTCTTCCTCTCTCAACTTTATTTTTATTTTTGCTTTCTTTGTTTCTTTGGCTTCTTTTTTTTGTTTGTTTTTTTGGTTCCTTTCTCACTACTTCCCCTTTCTTCATATTCCATTTAATAAACTCTTATTTCCCTCCTCTCTCTAGTTTCCTTCCTTCGTTTGTAAATACACCTATTTTAAAACTCATACATGAAACACACACACACACACACACACACACACTCACATATGCCATATGTTTGAGCGACACTCCCACCCTGCAGCAGACAGTGTGGGTGGAAGTGGGCTGTAAGGCAGACGCACCCAACAACAACAGGAAAAGAGTTTGCTTGGCTCTCAGCCTTTTTTTTTCTTTTTTTTTTAAATCCATCCATAAGCGTCCGTCCAAACCTTTAGAGAACAGCATGATGCAACGGGCCTGCAACCTGCAGAGCGCTGCCGTCACGCGGAAAACCCCCTCAGCAAACGTCTCACCCTGACCACCCTGATGCATCTCAGACAGCTCAAGAAAAAAAAAGGGGGCTCAAGTGGGTCACTCCCAAAAACCTTGCCCTGCCTCTGGGGACCCTGCACGGCTTTTAGGTTTAAGTGGAGGCTTAACGTCAGCTCAGCTTGAGTTAGGAGGTTTTTTTTTTGTTTTGTTTCCAGTGGGGAGGTGGACTCATCCTTTAGGGAGGATGGGGAGTCGTGATTGCTGATGTGCAGTGGTGTCATGGGGGTGGAGGACTTGTGGGATTTGATTAACCAAACTGCTCGTATAGGGAAAAAAAAAACGGGAAGTAAAAGGTCCTGTCTCCACCCTGTTTCACTCGGGAGCTGGTACAGTGTACGTGGGAGTATAAACTGGGTTTCTTTTATAGGTTCGCCAGTTGGTTGTTTTTAAAGGTCCAGTCTGCAGGATTCAGCAGGACTGTTGAGCCTTCTATAACTACAGAAGGAGCTTTGTGACTGTCACATTACGCTGCCGGGTGTCTACAGGAGCCTGGAACGGACAAACTACCCTGTGACTCTGCAGAGGACCCCTGGGAGGGTGAAACGAAAGATATTCAGTCGGTCGCAATCTGCAACCTCAACACTAGGTGCCTCTAAATCCTACGCAATGGACCTTTAATTGCCTTGTGGCTCAGAATGTTGTCAACAGTCCGTCCGTTGAAAGTTTAGGCAAGAAAATAACTTTCTGCTGTGTGACCGATCGTATGGGTTGTTTTAGACATAATGCCGTGATGAATAAAAGCAGCAAATCTTCACGTTTAAAAGCTGGAACCACCAAATGTCTAAAAGTTCTTGACATTATTGCTGATTACTTTTCTTAAGACTGACAAATGAATTAATGATTTAAATGAGATTTACGGAACTCAGCCTTCTTCTTCCAAACATACCGATCAGGTTTTTAAATGTCTTCAACTTCTTTTTTCTTTTTTTTTTCCAACAGCTTAATCACAGTCAGCACAACCAGTGTGTGGCCAGTATAAGTAAGTACAACCACTGTGATTGTAAAACCATCCACTGGTGGTCCACTTTTTGTACTTTTACCAGCTTTATAAGAATGACTGCGGGCCCAGGACGGATCCCTGATGCGCTCCGGTCAGTTAAGAGCTGTGGCCGAGGAGAATGTCGCTGGAGGCCAATCAAAATAACTGAGAGTGGAAAAAAAAAAAAAGAAAAATCTCTCCGGTCGACTTGTGCCAAGCTCACGTAACAGTCGCTGGCACGAGCAGATGTTCGAAACTACAGGTTTCATGTTCATTAACTCTTGGTGGACTTCAACACTTGCACACAATGTAATGTGCGCTAATAAAACGACACAATTAAGAGCGAAAAGACAACCAGATGAACTCAGAAACACAAGATGCCCAACATGTTTTGGGTCATTCAGAACCATATTTTCACATCTGTGTTATTAAATAGATGTTAATATTTAATTTGTTGGCATCACAGTTATTGTTAATATTAAAATATTGTGGCGACACTGATCTCAATATTATTAAATGCCCCTAAAAACACTTCAGAGATGCAACGGCTGGGTGGCAAAATCAAACATAACTAAGTATTTTTATGGACGACAGTAATGTGGATATAATTACTAACTGGAGGAAGTTAAAGGTGCACTACGCCGTTTTAGGAAAGACTTTAATGAAGAAGACGACGATCTTCTCTGACTTTATAACTAAATAAACAAACTGTCTTTCTTTTGATGACTGAATAAACAAAGTGACACAGTTTCATACTGTCTTACTTTGTTTATTTGTGGTGGACCCTGCCATCTTTCTGGCTTCATACAGTGTTCTGAGGACCTTATTCTCCTCAAAGAACAGCTTGTTTAACAGTTCTGGACAAAATTAATATTTCTGAGTTAGTTTTACTTCCTGATAAATATTTAAAGTCTGAGTTTAAAGGAAAAGTAGATTTTTGAGCCTCATTCCAGATTCCTTAAACAAAGATGCTCTCCAAGTCATCTAACTAGTCCAGAAACATCAGTATTTGAGTTAAATATTTGGGAATGAGACACAAAAAACAACTTTTTTCCTTACATGTACATCCTTTAAATTCCTTCTCCAACACCACGCAGTGCCCCTTTAAGATTCAGAACAAGCAGAGCAGCCAGGGAAAGTTCAGAAAATTGTCTTTTAAAGATAATTTAAATAATTTATTATGTTTTAAAGGCACTAAAAATCAAAGACAACATATCACGATGATGATACAATATGGATATATTGCACAGGTATCACACATTTCTTCTGATGACGATGTCACACCAGATAAAAAAAAATTTAAAAAAAAGCCCAACTTGTGACTGAGCAGCTCAGACACATGCAGAAGAGGATCGTGAAGGCTTTTTATTAGATTCATGTGAGAATAAAGAGGATTTACCTTTCAAACAGCCTGTAGACGGTCGCTCAGCCTCCTCTGCTCCCTGCTGTCTGTCTCAAGATGCTTCCAACACACAAACTGAGGACACGAGTGACTAAAAATCTCCAGTCTCCAGTAACATCTCCGATTAAGTTATCAGTTGTCTCTGTGTGGATGTGATATTTCAGGGGGGATAAAAAGCGAAATCCTCCCACAGGGGATCGTTCAGGAGGAGGAAGGAGCGCCTGCTGCTCTCAGATACGCAACAAAACAACAAAACAAACAAAACACGAAAACCTTTTCTTTGTGAGTAGTTTTTTCTCTCCGAGTTAGAAAGACGTGAGAAGAAGGGAGTCACTAAAAATTTTGATGCATGAACGTCAAATCCGCCGCTGGAAGGTTATAAGAGTTTCTCCTGGAGGCGCATCGCCCAGTTGCGACGCTGGTCAACTGAAGCTTCCAGCGGCGGAGAGGAGAGGAAGAGGCTGGGAGGAGGAGGAGGAGGAGGAGGAGGAGGAGGAGAGAGAGAAAGAGAGAGGGAGAGAGAGAGAGAGGTGGAGGGGAGTTACAGAGAGGGAAATAAATGCCAGAGTGGAGATCCAACTTCCTCCACCAGCTGTTGACTCTCACGACAGTCTGAAGAGTGTGTGTGTGTGTGTGCGTGTGTGTGTGTGTGTAATTAAAGGATTAAACTTCACCCCAAGAATAACAAATTTCAGTCGTCATCATCATCTCTTCACCCCCACGCTGATGGAAAGTCGAGTTTTTGGGGGTGGTTTTTTATAGTTTTCTGGAGCTTCGAGCTCCTAAACAGCTAAAGTAGATGGGGACTTATTATAATAAGTTATTTTAAAAAGTAAAAAAAAAAAAAAAAAAAAAACAGCTGAGAAAGGAGTAAATAATGAGTTCAGACAGCTTATCTGCCATTATCCAAGTCTATGGAAGCCCAGAGAGCTCAAACTGATTCAAAAAAACTTTATTTACATCCTCGACATGCGGCGGAGCTTCTGCACCCTCTTCAGACACGCTAACACTTTTCTGGACAACTTGGATGATTTAAACGTGAATATAAACAAAACACAAATCTCCAGAATAATGAACTGAACACAAACTGATTTAAAAATATGTTATTCACATTAAACGAGGCGCCGTCATGCTCACAGACCGAACTAACAGTAACACTTTTAGCTTTGCAGTTATAGTGAAAACTGCAGGTTCTTTTGAAAACAGCTTTGGTGAAAAATTTTATTTATAAAGCATCTTCGGGCTTCCATAGTCGTGGATTACACCACTCAGGCCATAAGGAAACATTTTAATCACCTTTTTTGACTCATTGTGACAGAATTTTCTTTCTTTTGTGGCGAACCAATCATTCAACACTTCCTGTGCCAGTGAAGAAAATTATGATTTTAACAAAATATCAGGTTTAAAGAGGCACAGGTGGTTTAACACTTTTGTCTCTTTGCACCTATAACTCACTGAATTTTTTGTGACTTCTCAAACCATCATCACAAAATTAATTTATGTCAGATACACAGTGTGCACAAGTTTATTCAGCTTCACGTCAAGTCTGAGGATCATCCAGGAAGTTTTTAATGTTTGATGTCGTTAGCAAACTTCCTGATTAGCTTAAGATTAAATTATATCTCTTTAAATTCTAATGAAAGTGAAGAATTGCCCCAGAGTCAGTTTGTCGGCTGTAACATCTGCTTACTCATTCACGCAGTTGTGCAATTACACATGCAAGGTCGGGCGGGAAGTGGTCAAATAAAAAAAGAATTAAAAAATTAATCAGACGACAGTCATCCCCTTTAATCAAAAAAAAAACAAAAAACTTTTGCAGTCGTGTTTGCTGTGTTTTTAATACAGGCCTGTTGCAGATCATCACACAGGTCAGTAGTCAGAGAGTGTATAATGTCTCCCTCTGGTGATCTAACATGGGAACATGCAGGTCGGGTCCAGCTTCAGGACCAGTTTTGGGTCTGAACCAACATATTTCTGTAGTGTATCCCGTGGCAGGTGTGTCTTGGATCGACTGTGAGTCTGCAGATACGCCTGGCTGGAATTTCTCAGGTGTCCAGAAACACAACTCCTCATGATTCCTGCTGCTGTTCTGTGTCTGACGTTACATTAATGCTTCACAGGTCCAAAAAATGTCAGGAGTGACCGGGTCAGAACCTCTGGGATGATACTCTGTTGTTGAGTTTTTCAGTCTTTTTTTTTTTTTTTTTTTTGTCTTTGGCAGTTTAAAGGACAACAAGCTGCCATCGAGTTCTGTTAGATTTGAGGGAAGACGGGCATCTACAGCGGCCCTGAAGGTCAAAAACACAACCATTTTTTTTCAGGAAACACAACAACATTTCACAACATTACACAACGTTTCACAACATTACATAAAGAACCACGTAAACCATAAAGAAAGCACCACACCATGTGAGAAAACACAGCCTGGCCTCAGTGTGTTTCTGTTCCCGTACTCTGTACACGTCTGAATGAAAAGCCTCGCGTGTTTTGCGGTACATTATTCATCTGCGACCAGCCCGATCATCAGTGTTGCTGCTTGTAGCTCCTGCATCCAGCCTCCCAGTTTGTCATGATAACTTGTGTTTGAGTTTGACTGCTGTCTTCTTGTGAATCTGTTCCTGACCGTCACCTGAAGTCAAGTCTGTCTCTGCATTTTCTGTCCCTTGTTTTACATTCTTGAATGTCACAATCGGACGTCTTGCGTAACACATGTTGATGTATGTGCAGCTGTTAGTGGCTGATAAGGCAAACTTCACGAAGATGCATGTTGAATGCGGGAGGGAATTTATTTCTTTATTTCTTTATCTATTTTTAGACTGCAGCAACAGTTTCCAGGAAATTTGATATATTTGATGTATGAGATATCTGGTTTCTCAAGAAGACATCACACCCTAACGATCAGTACAACCGAACGACAGCTTTGACAGGTGAGTTATATCGAAATATTTGAGGATTTGCATGAATGTAGTCATTGCGAAGACACAAATGATTAATATCTTGTTTTTTTTAAGACTGGGATATTGATTGATTTTATTCCTGGTTTTATGTTTAGCGTCTACACCAGCCATGGTGTTGGCAGAAGCAGGATGTTTGTTTCTGGGTTTCATCTTGTTTGTATCAGGTACGAATAATCGTTTCTTGTCTTTTTTTTTTTTATACTTTTTTTGTTTGACAGGGTGCTCTTTGGTCTGTAGACGTGACATGATCACTGAATATTCCATTTTATTGATTTCATACACGAAGCTCACCTCACTCATCTCGTGGTGTACGACTCCACCACGGTGAAAACAGGATCTCCTCATGCTGATGTTTACTATGAAGGTCTTTAGTATTTAGTCATAAAGCAAAATACTGGAATATAAGAACTTCTGAACACATTGTGGTTCAGATGAAACGTTAGGTGATTATAAAAACACTCATTTTGGAGCTAAAAGGTGCAGTTTTTCCAGTATGTTTTGTCAATATGAATAAACTGTCTAACTTTAGCTAACACTGTGTTTATATTTCATCTTTACGAATAAGTTAAAGGTCTCATTTGTTGACTCGTCAAATAATGACGCTTCGAGATGTTGACCGGCCCGACTTACAATCCCGATGTGCCACTATTTGACGAGTTGGGAATGAAACTCAAAAATCAACTTTTCTTACAAATATAAACTTTAAGGACGATTTCTACGTAAACATAATGTGTTTTTTTCTGGGTTTACTTAGTTTTATACATAAAAGCAATACATTTCAACTTTCTGTCTCCGGTAATAAATCAGACAGCTATTAAATTCAATTTACACACATTTACACGCTTTGCATTAAAATTATATAATAGAATTAAAAGGACTATTCACATGTACTTCAATTCAGCAGCCACTTAAGATTAGATTTTATATAACCAGAGACCCTTGACTGACTCAGAGACACGTCTACGGACATAATCCAGGCAGCGTTCACTGTTCAGCACAACGTAGTCGTGAAAACAATTAAGTAATAAACACGCGTCATTTCCCGGAGGCGGTCCGACCAGATGATGTCATAGTGCAACGCTAAAATCTGTGAACTGATTCTGATGTTTTTTAGAATCAGGGACAGTATGATTTGAAAGGTGATAAGTCCGTCCAGATGTTTACTGATGTAAGTTTCCTCTCACAGGGGTCGAGGGCGATGCAAACAGAATCTGTGCCCTGAGAGGTTCGTCGGTGGACCTGCCCTGCTCACCTGAACTCCCCACGTCAAGCATAAACTGGTACACTGTGCGGTGGGATGGTGCCAGCTTTTATAGGAATAACTTCTCTGCAGATGGAAATCGTACCGCGTACAACACATTTGGAGAGAGTAACTTCTCTCTAACGATAAATGATCTGCGAGAGAGTGATACAAATTTTTACTGCTGTGGAAATACAGACAACAATGCAGGACACTGCTGGTACTATAGAACTCAGCTCCAGGTCACAGGTGCAGTCAGTTTTTAACGTCGCTGTCATTTATTAACATCTGAATTTCATCTGTGTTTATTCTTACTTTTGTTCCTCATCATCTCAGACCTGCAGGTGAAGGTGATTCCCTCCACAGAGGGACACACAGTAACACTGATGTGCAGCACCAGCTGTCCTCTGACTGAAAACCCTGCAGCCTACATCTGGTACAAGAACAGAGAGTTTCTCTATGAGGACTGGTCTCCCTGGTACCAACAGCTGGTCAGCAGTGAGGAAGCAGTCACATACTCCTGTGCTATCAAAGGCTACGAGGACCTCAGAGCCCCTCAAGTCTCAGTGGGTGAGTGACAACCATTATCAAGATTAAAAAAAACCCCTTTATTAATCATACAGTGGGGCCTTAAATCATAAACCTTTTTGAACTAAAGTGGCTGCGTCTCACATTTCATTTTGTCCAGATTCTGTCACATCAGCCTGCTTCAGTGTGACCTATGCTAAAGGGAGAATGTGTTCTTATGTGCGTGCATCAGTGGATGAGCCCTGCTCCATCACATATCCAACAGGTGTAGTTTCAACATCCACATACAATACAAATTTGATTACGTGTGCAATGCCCTAAAAAGAAGTGCTAAAATTCCTTTAACAGAACAGTTCATTCAAAAATCAAAATCCAGTCTTTATCTTCTCCCCCTCCGTGTTGACAAAAAAGACGAGTGAAGTTTTATCGTCCACAAAACATTTCAGGAGCTTTTTGCAGCGTTCTCCTAAACAACTGAAACATGTTTTAAAAAGTAAAAGAAGAAAAAGAGAATAAAATGTTTCCATGCAGCTTATCCGGTGTTATCCAAGTCTACAGAAACCCCAAGACACAGATTGATTAGAAATAGACAATATTTACACCCTTAACATGTGGTGGAGCTTCTGTTAGCCTAGCATTCAGTTTATTCGTCCTCTGGAGACTTGGATCGGGAGTTTAGGAGAATGCAGCAACAGTGTTTTTCTGTGAAGCTCCAGAAATGTTTGCGCTCACCCGACTCTCTATCAGTAGATAATGACTCGCTTTCATTTTTGGTTGAACTGTTCCTTTAAAGTCATATTTTCACAGTAGAAATATGAGGTTATACACACCGTCTGTGATCATGTTGTACTGAATTGTATCTATCATCTCCGAACAGAAGTAAGGATTCAAAGAACTCCTTTGGTGAGCCACCTCTCCAGAGTGACCTGCACCCCCAGCTGCCCTCGGACCCACAACCAGACGTCCTACAGGTGGTACCGGTCCAAACGCCTTTACAAATACTCAGAGAGTCGCCGCATCACCGTCAACACACTCGACGTCTCCTGTGCTGTAAAAGGCCACGAGGATCTGTCCGCTGATGTGTTCTGTGAGTATGAACCAGCTGTAAACAATAAACAATATACAACAATAACAATAATAAAACAATATATTAAACAATGACTGAAGAGTCAAAGGTGTCACTGTACGGAGGCCCAGAGAAGCAAAACTCATCTAAATTGTTTCCTCTTCTGTTTTCTTCTGACGGGGATAAAAAAAACTGGTTATTTATTTTTTTATTTGTCGAACAGGTGGGAAAAGCGTTTGGGCAGATTTTTTATTTTTAATTTTTTTGTGTGTGTTAGTTATCAAGTAATTTTCTTTTTTTTTTCACCCGTAAAAAATGGTGAGAACCAAAATTTGAGAGGACAATTTTTTTTTTGTCTAATTCTTGTTATAATAAATTCATTTTTGCCACGAGAGCCTCAAATAATAATTGTCTTTGGCTGAATGGTCCCCAATTAGCCTCTCGTGCTTTTTTTCACAGATGAAAAAAAGCAATTTAGCAAAGCTGTCTTGGCAAAACTGAGTTGTTTCACGTTGTAAGTTTTGTTTCCACCCGGTATTCAGATGAAAAACAAATGTACTTTAATTCACCTGTTCTTTAAGGTCATGTTGATAACATTTGTATGTAGATAAATCATTTGTTGTTTTTTTTTTTAAATAATACATCTACAGAAATTCGTAGAAAGGTGAAGAATAACATTCTCTTTTACTCTTCGAGTATGTTGTGTCTAAAATGATTTCTGATAGTTGGTTCCAGCTTCTAACAAGGTAGAAAAACACTGTTGGCCCTTCATTTTGTATTTCAGGTAGCAACAATAACAGCTGCAGCAGAGAGAGCTACGTCAGCAGGAGGATCTGTGCTGTGGAGGGCTCCTCCGTGAACGTTCCCAGTGAAAACTTTCCCCACAGGCAACATGAATGTAAAAGACTGTTCAAAATGAGGAGGAGCGGCGAGGATGATGCTAAGGAGCCGGCAGAGGACGCCGGTCGCCTGGAGTATCACGACAACACGGACGGCAGCTGCATCCTCAGGATTAAAGAGCTGAGGAGGGGAGACTCAGCAGAATACATGTTCAGATCCCTCGAGAGATACAACCGATGGGAATGGTCCGATTATCCTGGAGTGACTTTGGTCGTCACAGGTGAGACTCTCATCACAGTGACGACTGCAGGTCAAGTTTCGAAGATGTGTCTTTAACATTTCCTGACATGTTAAACCGTCTCTCAGGTCTGAAAGTGACGTTCACTCCCTCTGCGGTGGTGACGGAGGGTCAGAGAGTCACGCTGACCTGCAGCACCAGCTGTCCTCTGAACACAAACTACACCTGGACCTTCAACAGTCGACCTCTGAACCTGCCAGAGATCCAGAACAACAAACAGCTGGTTCTGGACCCATTAACAAGTCAGCACGCAGGAAACTACTCCTGTGCTGTGAACAGTGAGAACAACAAGATGTCTCCTGAAGCGACTCTCACTGTTCTGGGTGGGCATTTCCTTTTTTTTTTTGTCATTTTCACTGGAAGGTTTTAACAACTTCATCTCAGGCATTTTGTGACGACATCTCTGCAACCTCACGTCTCCTTTTAATGTGTCCAACCACAAACAGAAAACTCACCGTCAATGGCAGCGATTAACGCAGTGAGACTGACGGTGGCGCCGCTGATCCCGATCCCTCTGCTTGTCTTCCACCTGTGGATGAGGTAACACACCTGATTATCATTCAGTTCTGTAGTTTGTCTCCCTGTGCAGGATATCTGTGAATTATTTGAACAGTAGTTACTTAAAAACTGTTTGACTACTAAAATGGTGACAGGTGAGTAAAAAACTAGAAACTTTCTGTGTGTCTGTGTCTCCATAATGTAAATTATTACATTTCAGGGTGAAAACTTCATTTGTCTGTGTTTCACTCCATCATCTTCTCTGTTTAACCGCCCTGCAGATGGACTCGGCCATGAATCCTGCAGCACCGATAGAACCAGCAGAACCAGAACCAGAGAGCAGGAACACACTGTGTTATGTTCAGTGTGTATCGACGCGAGATGCTTCACACGGTGTGCAAAAAAAAACCTCCTCGTCATTTAGGAACAAGTCGGCGAGAGATGACCCGAGCACTGGAAAAGCATCTCTTACATCAGAACTACTGCGATACACAGCATGTACAGAATATTTAGTTGTTTTTAAGTTTTATATTTTGCAAGTGAAAGATGGATTTTAATTTGTCAAATGAACAGAAACATGAATGTGACATTATCAGGTCACACTTCATTCTACAGGTCTGGAAATGTCCTGGTAAGAAGGTGATAATAACAAGTTATATGACTGAAATTCAAACAATAATTACCTGAAAATCTTATGACGTGATTTAATTATAATATTAGTTGGAAACTTGCAAACTGGTTTCTGTCTAGTTTAACTCAACAGGCCACCAAAATTCAAGTCTTTCCAGCGTGTTTCTACACAACTTCCTGCAAGTCAGTAAACTCGAGCACATTTTCTAACCAGTTATTTTGACATTCTCACCCGTGTGCTTCAATTTACCGACCCGCTGTTCGGCAGAAATGTGGAAATTCAGCTGCAACAACTAATTTTAATCCTTCAATTTTAAATTGAGACCGTTTCATCACCAGCTAAAAGTTCCTTGCAGAAGCTGTCTTTGAATATTTCGCTGAAAGTTTCATCGTCATGTTAAAAGAGTAATAAAGCTGTAAAAATAAAAAATGTCTTTTAAATTGAAATAAACATTTATAATAATCATTATTGAAATCTGATGCTGTTATTTAAGCTGACCTCTTGTCTGGTTTAGTAGACATGTTAATCTCATATGTTGTGCAAAGTCACGCTGCACTTTCTAATAGTTTTATCTGCTCAACTTGAACCTGCAGAAGTCATTAAGGCCGAGGTTTCATATTAAAAAACAAGTCATGACAGGGATATTTTATTGTATTGTTGTATTGTATTGTGTTGGGATCTTGTTGTTGTCATTGCTCTGATTAAATCTCAGGGGAATAAAGGTGCAGACCACCAGAACGAGTCATCTCGTAGGTGCATAAATCTGATGCTGCAACCAGCAGCTAGCGAGCTTAGCATAGCATGAAGACTGAAACAAACAGGAGGGGGAAAGAGCGAACTTGGCACAGGAAACCTACCGGTACGACCAACTGTGTAACAAAAGCCAAAGTGTAAAAAAAAAAAAAAACAGCTTTGGGTCTGAGCTGTTGCCCCGGCAACCAGCAGCGGCTGCAGGAAGTCGCTGGTTTCAGCCAAGAAGCATCTCGATGTGTGAACCATTTTTTTGGGGGGGTCTTTACCAAACACATGTCAGAGTCTTGTGCAGTGCTTCTTCATGATGCTGTCATGTCACACCTTTACCTCTCTCGACCCAGATATTGCGAATTCTGAAAGTGTTTTTGATTAACCCTGCATCTCGCTTTGACAAATACACTGTAACATCAGTATCAAGACGTTGTTGTGTTACACGAACACACGTAGGAGGTGAAATTTGCTGCTTCCTCTTCGCAGGTTTGACACCTTTCAACAGCCTTTGACAACTTTGATCGTTGACACCATTGCAGCTCTGTGTGGACAAGACGTTTGTGGTGCCTAATTATAACAATGACATCAAGAGGAAGCTCTGCATGTTCAGTGGTCTGTTCCGTCCTCCTCAGCCTTTTTTATTATAAGCTGACTGCGGCTGATTTCAAGCGGAGGACGTATCTGCTGCTGCTGATTATAAGCTGAGTGACTACGACGGCCATGTTGTCGACAGAACTTAGATGTACGTTCATGTGTTTCATCCTCTACATCTCAGGTACGACTGTTCTTCTTTAATAACTATGAATTCGCAGGTTAAGTGTTACACTTGATGATTAACTACAGACCAATGAAAAAAATGTTTAGCTGATGAAGGTCGACGAGCGAACAGCATCTGTGCCTTGAAAGGCTCGTCGGTGGAGCTGCCCTGCTCCGCTGAGAAACACACCTCAGTCAAGGTCTGGTACACCGAGGAGCTGGTCGACTACCAAGTCGACCAGAAGGAGATCTCCGCTCATGGTGAACGCGTGACGTACAACACGTCTGAAGGGAGTAATTTCACTCTCACCATCAGAGATCTGACAGAGAGCGATGAGGATGTTTACTTCTGCAGAGAGAGTACAGGAGAGAGAGGAGAAACCTCCGGGCTCGGAGGAGTTCGGCTCCATGTTGCAGGTACAGTGGCAGATATTCATCTTCATCTCGGGTGAATGACTGACAGCCATCGTAATGAAACTCCTATAATTATTTTTTGTATTACGTGTTAGTAAAATGAGGCATTGTCTGGTTAGAAATGCAAACATTTGGATACAGAAATCTGTGGAGAAAGTCGGGGTCGGATTTCTTGTTAAGTTGAGCTGAAATATTAAATTCACAGAGGGAGTTTAGGATATCGCTTTATATTACCCCGTAAATCAGAAAAAACTCAACAGCAATTAAAAAAAACAACTATTTTCACCATGTTTTTAGAAATAAAATTTGATAGAAATCAGGCTTTCATCGATATGTGAACAAACCCTTTGAGAATAGTTGGGTAAAAAGTTCATGGAAGTGCTACAGAAGTGGAGACTTCATGGTCTAAATAGTGAACAAGGTTCATTAAGATAATTATTTTTTGTATTACACATTTTCTGAATTTCTGAATGAGGCATAATGTCATAAAAATACAGAAATGACAATTGTCAAGAGCGGTCATCTGAAACGGTCAATGAATACTTATTTCTATTTTCATCAACCATGAAAAAAAAGCCATTTTCTTCAAGTTTTTAGGAACAAAATGTGATACAAATCAGTCTATGAACAAACAGCCTTCCTGAAGCATCTTTTATTCTCCCCCACCATCATCTCAGACCTGCAGGTGAAGGTGATTCCCTCCACAGAGGGACACACAGTAACACTGATGTGCAGCACCAGCTGTCCTCTGACTGAAAACCCTGCAGCCTACATCTGGTACAAGAACAGAGAGTTTCTCTATGAGGACTGGTCTCCCTGGTACCAACAGCTGGTCAGCAGTGAGGAAGCAGTCACATACTCCTGTGCTATCAAAGGCTACGAGAACCTCAGAGCCCCTCAAGTCTCAGTGGGTGAGTGACAACCATTAGCTCCTTATCATGATTAAAAAAAAACCTTTATTAATCATGCAGTGGAGCCTTAAATTGTAAACCTTTTTGAACTAAAGTGGCTGCGTCTCACATTTCATTTGGTCCAGATTCTGTCACATCAGCCTGCTTCAGTGTGACCTATGCTAAAGGGAGAATGTGTTCTTATAAGCAGACATCAGAGGATGAGTCCTGCTCCATCACATATCCAACAGGTGTAGTTTCTGCAAACCTCCACAAACAAACAACTCCTCTCCCCCTCTGACAGAACAAATTCACAGGGCGGCCATCCTCCTCTGACACCATACTCAGGGCAGGAAGTTCAACTTGTTGCTCTGTTGTGCCATGTAAATGTGGGAACTCTGTTATCGTCTCACCACTTCCCCACCGCTGGACATATTTCAAGCTAGCACAAGATATCTGACAATAACCCGTTTGTACACCAGCATTCAGC
The DNA here is from genome assembly GCA_030272975.1 of Sparidentex hasta. Classification (NCBI taxonomy): domain Eukaryota; kingdom Metazoa; phylum Chordata; class Actinopteri; order Spariformes; family Sparidae; genus Sparidentex; species Sparidentex hasta. Next base: position 117,715 of record JARJLU010017679.1, on the reverse strand, counting down.
CACTTCGTAGCTCGCATTACCATTTGGTTACATCCAGTGCATTTCACTCCAAATGTGTACAAGATGTGCGTTGACATTTTAGGGTTAATTGGTGCCTTTTGCATCATTGTTATTTCACTACTTCCTGATTGTTTGAGAACAGCTAACAGTTAGCAGCCACGTCCTAGCACACATCACCTTTTGATACGACACCAAAGGCGTAAATTAACATTAAAATAAACAATGCATATACATTTAATGTGTCATGTAACACTGTCAAACAGCTAGGAGGTAGTCGAACGCTAGCGTTAGCTGTTGTCTCACGAAGCTAACCTTGAATTTTGGCCCGATGTCCGTCCAGAGTGTCGCTTTCCATTGTCTTTTCTGCTGCTTATCAATGAAGAAGTGGTGAAATTGTAACAGTTTGTCAGATTCACAACTTTTAAACGACTTTCAACCTGAAACAACTGAGCTTCCCAGCCTGAGCTGTTGAGTGACGACAGGAAAATATGGCCGACATGTGAATGTGGTCCATCTATGCCTTCAGAGTCATGGATTCATTTCACAGTGTAACATGTGATGATAATAGACTCATTGTCTGCTAACAGATGTGCACATTCGACAGACTCCAACAGAGAGCTACGTCACGCTGATCTGTAGCACCAGCTGTCCTCTGATCGAGCCCCAGACTGCCTATAGGTGGTACAGAGATGGAAACCTGTACAGGTACATTGAGGGTCAGCGTTTTTCAGTCAACACTTTCTCCGATCCAAGATTCTCCTGCGCTGTAAAAGACCACGAGGATCTGCTGTCTGATGGCCTCTGTAAGCATGAACCAACTTACGCAGTTCTGACAATTAGTGTATAATGATTCAAAAAGTCAGATATCTTAATTTAAGCCTTCAGTAAGATTTTTTTTTATAATCTATATTTCAGGTCTTGACGATAAGAACTGTTGGAGCGTGGATTATGTCAGCAGGAGAATCTGTGCTCTGCAGGGCTTGTCCGTGATGATTTCAAGTAAATACTCGCATCCTGACAACCAGCCGCCGAAATCCAAACTGTGGTATAAGATAAGTGGGAGGGAAGAAGACGGAGAGCTGGTTGAGGCCGCGGGTCGCGTGGAGTATCACGACATCAAGAAGAACCACCACGTCCTGAGAATTAGAAATCTGAGGAAGAACGACTCGGCGGAATACAAATTCAGCCTCCAACGACCTGGAAGACAAAAAATGGCTGATTTGCCGGGAGTGACTTTGGTTGTCACAGGTACATCTTCAGACTTCTCTTATACTCTTATACCTGCTGCTCGTCATGTTCGGCACGTATTCACCGTCCAGCACGAGTTTCAGGATAGTGAAAATCTGCCGAGCAGCACCTCTGCAGCTCTCTGAAGAACAGGTTATAATTAATTTATGCAATTTGTACAAAAACTGAAGTGTAAAAACAACAACACGGTTTGACGGTGGGTCGTGGCGTCTCCTCACTGTTTGCTCAGCCAAGAAATAGTCGTGTGCATTTAATACACTTCTGCTTTTATACAGATATTAAAATCAACATGATTATTAGATGATAACGATTAGATCATTTGTATCACATCAGTGTGTTCATCAGGCTAATTTACTATTTCAAGACGTTCAACACGTTTAATGTGTTCTCCCCAAACAGCTTGATTACTTTACTGAACAGTGACTGAGAAACCCCAAGCAGCAGAAGTTACAAACTGTGCGTTTAAATCCAGTGAAATAAAAGAATTGGTAAGATTTAGGCACCAAACTTTATTTGGTTTGCTTTACAAAATCACCGCAGTTCAGGTTGAAATAAGTATGTGATGTTGAGACACTTAACTTACAAACAGAAGTTGAAGTAAGTCAGTGTAAACTTTTGGTTTCACCCGGGACATGAACACTGATTTCCTCTGACATGATGATGTGATCGTCCATGGACGTCTGCTGTCTTACAAATTGGAATAGATGCGGATCATTAAGACCAACTGGGGATGACACAGAAAAGTTTCAAACTTAAAGTGATATTTCTTTTACACTGAGTAAGCCATCAAACCATCTTTCAGGTCTGAAAGTGACGTTCACTCCTTCTGCGGTGGTGACAGAGGGTCAGAGAGTCACTCTGACCTGCAGCACCAGCTGTCCTCTGACCGACAACACAAAATACAACTGGACCTTCAACAGTCGTCCTCTGGACCTGCCAGAGGACCAAAACAAACAGCTGGTTCTGGACCCGGTCGGCAGTCAGCATGCAGGAAACTACTCCTGTGCTGTCAAAACTCACATCAGCTCACGCGAAAGGACTCTCACAGTTCGAGGTGGGCATCGCTTTTTTGTTTTAGTGGCCGTTAACAGACATTAGAAGCACTTTTGCAATAACTACTCGGGTCTTTTAGGAGGAAATAGCACACACACACATCCTCCTGTCTCCTTTTTATCTGTCCAGCCAGTAACACAGATCTGACATCCATCTCTCTGCAGCTCGAGGGAAATCCATGGTGTTAATCAACGCAGTAAGACTGACAGTTGTGTTTCTGATCCCGATTCCTTTGCTTCTCTTCCACCTGTGGATGAGGTAAAACATTTCTTTTTTTTTACGTGCCTTTACTTGTACTTCCTGTAATCAACATCTGCTTACTTCTTACTGGCTACACGGGTCACAATAGTCATTTGCTTTTGGATTTGTCCGTCCAAAAGTAGAAGTAGAAGGTGAGCACAGAATCTGAAATCTAACAAAATGCCGTACGTGTGTGTTTCTGTGTTTTTCCTCATCTTCTCTGTTTTCTATGCTCCGCAGATCGACTCGTCAGAGGAGGGCATCTCGTTACCGGTCGTGAATCCTGTGAATGCAGCATGGAGGAAAAGTAAAGCAGCAGGAAGACTCTGACAAATGTCCGCCTTGCTATGAATCTACAAAAGGAACTGAACACTTGTTCACCTTCTGGCAGAGAATGGTTGAAGCGCTCAGGACCTGAAGAGTCCTTGAGATGTGCAGAAAGTGACAGACGAAGTCTTTTCGATCAAACCGTCAAGGCTGACAAAAAAAAGGTTTTAAACAACTAATAAAATTCGACCGGTTTTCTTTTTTACCTTCAGTTTCTCGTCAAGGTTTCTGAAGTTCTTGGAGTTGACTTCATTCTCTGCACGCCTCCAAATGAATACTAAACCTTGTTTTGTGATGGTTGGATCTGTACACGAGCAATCACATGCCTAAATGTTAAACACAGCGAGATGTTCGTCGTTTCAAGGCATTTTTTTGTGGTCAGTATGCATCAGCGTCATTGACTCTCTGTCAGGTGTGTTTTGCTGAATGTGTGTCCGTGTCAGCACTGTGAAAAAAAACTAAATAAACACAAATGCATTTCGCTATTGAACTCAAGTGAATTAGGGGTAAAGTGTCCTGGTGATCTGTGCGGAGCGATGACACTGAAGAGTGCGAGGAGATAAAAGCAGTGACCTCGGGGGCTTCCTGCCGATGGCATCAAGATTTTCCGTGTACAAGCATGACATTAGTTAAACACTCTCAGAGGCGCTTCAGTCAGTCAGCAGCTAAGAGAGAGGAAGGAAGAGACATTTCAAAAGAGCTGTCCGCTGTGCTTCCACCATCCTTCCTCCAACCAACCTCCTCGGCCTTCGCTCCGTTAAAAGAGGTGAGTTGCGTTTTATAATCTATATGCACCGTTTTAATGCAAGTTGTTGTTAAAGAGGCGGATGCAAACTCTGCTACTGAACCAGTTTTATGAGTAGAAAACTGGAGGACAGCAGCAGCAGCAGCCATGCCGTCATCAGGAGCTTCATGTGTGCTGATGGGTTTCATCTTGTGTGTCTCAGGTAGGAGTTATGATGTTGAACTATTATTATATGGGAGGTTGTAGATCTAGATATTAACTGTAGAAAACACTGCTTGTCATCATATAAACTTCTCTAATGAGATTTTAACATTTCATACATGTACTGCACAGTTTCATCATGCCAACATCAGTTATTTAAAGGTGTGAATCTGTCCGGATGTTTGCTCATGAAGTCTTCTGTTAAAGGTGTTCAGGGACAAGAAAACACCATCTGTGCCTTGAAAGGTTCATCCGTGGATTTGTTCTGCTCCGCCAAAGATCCACCTTACAGGATGAATTGGTACACTGTGCACATGAACGTCTCTAACTACTTCATGACGAAGCTCTCCCCAAACCAAAGTCGTGTAAAGTACAACATGTTGGACGAGAGTGACTTCACTCTAACGATCAGAGATCTGAGAGAGACGGATTTTAAAACGTATTGCTGCAAAGAGAACACGGACCAACCAGAACTCTGCTGGAGGCACAGAACTGAGCTCCATGTTGCAGGTACAGTGGCTCTGAAGAAACAACTCAAAGAGTGACATCAGTATCATCATTTTTACTTTTCTTCGTCATCATCTCAGACCTGCAGGTGAAGGTGATTCCCTCCACAGAGGGACACACAGTAACACTGATGTGCAGCACCAGCTGTCCTCTGACTGAAAACCCTGCAGCCTACATCTGGTACAAGAACAGAGAGTTTCTCTATGAGGACTGGTCTCCCTGGTACCAACAGCTGGTCAGCAGTGAGGAAGCAGTCACATACTCCTGTGCTATCAAAGGCTACGAGGACCTCAGAGCCCCTCAAGTCTCAGTGGGTGAGTGACTGTACAAAACCTACAGCTTAACACGTAATGATGTTTGTAAAACCGGGGAAGTAGAAAGCAGGATTTTATCGTCATTCGCTGCACTGCAGTGTCGGTTTTGCAGAATTGTATTTTTACTTCAGTGCCTCGTGCATCGTGTCCATGTGCAGCATCATTCCTGTGTGACTGCTCCTTCACTCCGCGGAGGTTTCAGAAAATCCTTATTTACGGAGATTTAAGCCTTGGAACGAAAACGACCAACTATGGGATGAATCATGAGCAAATAGAAAGAATGAAGGACGACTCATCCCATAAACCACTGCAAATGATTCCCCTTTAAATACTTTTCACCTGTTTGAGCAATTCTCCGACAAAACGCAGCCTGTTAGAAAAGGAAGTCATAGTCTCTCTGTGGTTTGATGATAACAGCCAGCGCCACCAATCAGAGACCTCGATGTTACATCTCAGGATCGCGGGTAGTGTAGCGCTCCTCCTAAAAACATATTTTTCTTAAAATCGAGGGTGACATCACACAGATTTGCGGCCTTTACCGGAGCATGTGCTGTCCTTTCTCAATCCCATAACTTATTTTAAGTCCATCTTGGATGGTTTTGACATTATGATTGATAATCGGCATCACTGATTCAAAATATGAGGGGAATATTCACACTTTTAATCTCTGAAACTTAATACTGTCCAACTTTTTTCCCCTCAGTGAGTTTCTATTGCTTCACTGCAAATGAGTTAACTTCCTCTTTACCTCATTTATAAAGCACTACGCCAAAAAGTCATGAAGTCACTCTGATGCGTCAGAGTCATAGAGAGCGCTTGAGTGTTTAAATAAAGATATCAGAGAAGGTGATTCAATATGTTCCTCTATCGATTCCCCGACTTATAAGAGCGTTCAGCCGGACGGATCTTATGTCATGTCCAGTTGAACACTGAAAAATACTGAATTCTGCTTCTTTTTGTGCAGATTCTGTCACATCAGCCTGCTTCAACGTGACCTACGCTAAAGGGAAAATGTGCTCTTATGCGCAGAAATCAGAGGATGAGCCCTGCTCCATCACGTACCCGACAGGTGGAGTTTCCAGAACATTTACAAACGTGCAAAGAGAATCAAAAATACATCACAGTGACGGACGAGGCGTGTTTTTTTTGTCATCTCCCAACAGAAATACATGCTCAGCAGACTCCTGGGAAGGACTTTATCACACTGACCTGTAACACCAGCTGTCCTGAGGCGGATCCTCACACGGCCTTCAGGTGGTACTGGGACAGAGACGTGTACAGTCACTGTGAGAATCGGGATATCACGGTTTTCGGCCCGTCGAGCCGTCTGCCCAGCCGCTGCGCTGTGAAAGGCCACGAAGATCTGCACTCTGATGAAGTCTGTGAGTATAAAGATCATTAGTCGTGCATGTTATTAGTCTGTGAGCTCGAATGGGATGCGATGATAACAAAGTACCCAAAAGTCCTACATGAAATATCACAGTACTTTGTTAAAACACTTGAGTTAAGGTCTCGTGTGTCTGATAAATAAATGTAAGTAAGCATAAAAAAGTAATTTAGGACCGATATTCAATCTTTTTTTTTTTTTTTTTTGACAATAAGAATTTTTTAACAGTAAAATGAATTTATATAAATATCTGATGCAGCGTGCGATCTGCAAAGTCAGCTAGCAAATATGTGGAGTGAGCAAGAAGTAAAATATCAAAACTGGACAAGAACACATGATTCAAGTTATTCTTATATTATTTCTAAACCTTCCAATGAATGTTAAACTTACTGTTGTGACTTTTAATTACCGGTATTTTGAAAATAGTCTTTGTCCACCAATTAAATGCATAATATGTAACATTTCCGCATTTCGATTTAAAAACGTTCCATATTTTGTAGAGGTCAGAATCAAAATTCCTTTATTAGTCGTGCAGAAACAGGGTCATTTGTGTGTCACAGCAGCCAAATTGCAGTTCAATGTAACGATAAACGATAAAAAATAGTTTAAAAGAACAACAGCAATATAATAAAAAGGTAAGAAATAGAAATAAACTTGTATATATGTAATATGTACAAATATAAAGCAGTGTGGGCAGTGTATTGTTATGAATAAATAATAAATATGGGTATTAAAATTGCCCATTTAGTTGTGTAAGAAAACATTTTGTGAGTCTTTTCTTCATGTTTAATCAGCTCGTCAACCTTTACTACTTATATATACCTGTGTGTTGTGCCACAGAAGAGAACATATCAAATATGAATACAAAAAAAATCCCATAATCCCAGCCTGTCTTATACTCTCTTTATTTCAGGTGTTGGTCAAACAGGTTGCAGGAGTGTTAATTACCCCACCAGGAGGATTTGTTCACTGGAAGGCTCCTCGGTGAACATGTCAAGCGTGGAGTCAGAATTTGATCATCAGCTATTGTGGAGTAAAGTAAAGAGACGTGACGAGGAGCCTGAAATCTTGAAGGAGAAGAACGGCAGTCAGCTGGAGTTTCACGTCCACGATGAACAACGTGCGCTGATGATCAACAACCTGACGAGGGACGACTCAGCAGAATACATGTTGAAATGGATTCATACGGATCTGTCCGGCTTATTTGGAGTGACTTTAGTCGTCACAGGTAATACTTCAGCCTGAATACACATCCGCAGCATAACGCTTCCAGAAATGTTTTTTCAAAAGTTTATCTTAAATTCCCGTCAGCACAGTTCACGTCTTTCTAACAACTCACGTCCAAGAACAGTTGCTGGTGATGCACGTTTCTGAAAAAGACATGTTGTAGGGTTGATATTTGATGCATTGTAACTTTAAAGGTCTGATTTTTGAGTCTCATCACAACTTTTCAGACGAGGATGTTCTGGTGTGGCGACATTCCCAACCTCCCGTCCCCAAGCGTCAGTATTTGAGCAGCTCAAAAATCTACTTCTCTTACCATAGGAACCTTTTAGTGTCTTTATGTTGCACCCATGGCCTTGCATTTTGCTTTGCTTGGTGTCGGCTATTTTAACGAGTACGTTGTTTTCATGTGCAAAACACTTGCAGCGAAGCAGTCATGTGGACGTAACTTTAGATTCATGTGAAAATGAGAATGTAGATGCACAGCAACCTAAACAACGTCTGTATCTTTCAGGTCTTAAAGTGACGTTCACTCCTTCTGCAGTGGTGACAGAGGGTCAGAGAGTCACTCTGACCTGCAGCACCAGCTGTCCTCTGAACACAAACTACACCTGGACCTTCAACAGTCGAACTCTGAACCTGCCAGAGAACCAGAACAACAAACACCTGGTTCTGGACCCAGTCAGGAAGCAGCACGCGGGAAACTACTCTTGTGCTGCCGGTGCCCCCCAAATCATCAACTCCAGTGAAAGGACTCTCACCGTCCTGCGTGAGTATGGCTTAAAAATAGCAGTGACGTTTTTAAACAACTGGACCGGTCTCAATTTTATTAGAACTCTGTGACTTGAATCTCATCATACACCCACCCCCGAAGCAACAAAGTTCCTGGAGAAAAGATATTTGATCGTAAAGTCTGATCCCCAGATCAAATCAAATCTGGGGATGTGACGCAAGAGTCAGGTATCTTTCTTCAGGAAGTTACATTTCCTTGCTTTAATCTGATTTTGATGATAATAATAACTGTGTTCCACTGCACAAAAATGGTTTTAAAGGATCTTTATTATGCTACAAACACATCAGTTTTTTCATACTGTCCACACTGCAGCTCTGTATTCCCCCTCTGTTTGAGAACGCTCTGTTTAAGCCCCTCCCCCCGCCCCGAATACCGAGCCTCCTCTGATTGGTCAGCTCACACACGCCTGAGCCAGCGCTGCAAACAACATCGGAGCAGAAACTAGTCTTGACAAGGTGACGTCGTGTGATGTCACAAAGTCACAGAAAAGTAAAAGGCGGGACAACTGACGAGGCGTTTCAGGAGCAGTGTTTTCTGTGGGAGAGAGGAGCTCCTGTTGGCCTTTTAAAATCACAAGAAATGATGTTAAACACTGAATGAAATCTTTAAAAAAAGAGTCTTACTGTTTTGAGGAACGTTACGTCTCTGTTTCTTCTTCCCTCGCTCCAGCTCTTGAAGCCATGGCGATAATGAATGCAGTCAAACTGACCATGTTGTCTCTGATTGTTCTATTTCTCATCTACCTGGCGGTCAGGTAACTTTCATTTCTTGTATTCAAAGTCTCACACTGACACAATAAGTCTGTTTAGCAGTAGTAACTTGTATAATATGACTAAAATCCAGGAAGAAGAGAACTCGGACTCCTGCTGCTGAGCTCGCTGACAAAGTTCGACCTGAAGAGGTGAGCAGGAAACCTGAGACAGAACTTACTTTAATTATGTAAGTATGTGTGTGTGTTTTTCCTTTGTCATCATGCTTTCTCTGCCCTGTCAGACGGACCCGCTGTATGACAACATCGGACTCTCGGTCATGAATCCTGCAGCACGGGCAGAACCAGCGGAGCCGCAGGAAAACACTGTGTAATATCGGGATGTTCGTTATCTCTGTTGGGTGCAGATATACGAAGTCTGTTGTGTTCATTTAGGTTGAAATTGGCAAGACAGGAGTTTTTAGCACTGCAAAGGCAAGTGAAGGTCACAAAAAGACTAAACATATACAGTTACCCTTTCATATCTAGTAGTTTCAGCAAAAACCAGCAGGCGGACGCAAGGATCTTATCTAATGCAGCTGATTAACACATACGGTCATGAAGGCCTGAAGTTCATGTTTGTAAGATGATCTTATTAACTTCCTGTGAAACAAGTTAGTGAATTAATGCTCACTGCTTAGAAAAATCCTCACAGTTGTTTTATTGTCGTGATCATATGTTTTTCTTGTTATATTTGATATGTTTTAATGGTGTGTTTATCTTGTGATTCTCATTTGTTTTGTCTTTTTCTGATATAACTGAGGTTTTCATATATTTTCATATATATATGTTTTATATAGGAGGACTTTGTACGATGCTTGTTTGCTACCTTATTCCCCTGTATCTCTTTTACCATAATGTTTCAAAAACACACATTAATATTAAATTAAACAGTGTTGTTTTTTTTTTTTGTTTTTAAACTCTCAGCTGCTGAAGCTGTGACATCTGTGAGAATAGATCCCAGACTATTACTGGTCAAAAAAGACCAATTATGGTCAAAAAGAAAACCCAAACCCAAAAGTCTTACACTCTCACAAACACACACATACCACAGACCAAAGGCAGCATGACGGCACATGCTGGTGTTCGATTGGATGACACATGTCCTCTGCTTAGCTCAATCCAGAGTGCTTGATTTGTACACTGTGTTCCCAGAGAGCGACCAACTAACAAAGAAGGGGAAAAAAACACAGGGTAGCTTATTATTTAGACTGGATAGCTGTCAGGATGCATTCCCCCTGTTATAAAGGTAGTGGTGTAAACCTGAAAACAAATGTATGATGATTTTTGTATGTCTACAATTTTTTTTTGTACCTTTTCTTGGTGCTCCAAAATGTCATTTATATATATTTACACAGGACAAAAAATAAAAATATTATCAATACAACAAGGTGTGTTTATGGTCTTATGAAACCAGTTATATCAGTGAGGACATGTTGTTCCAGAAGTCTGCAACGTTCAAACTCACACATATATGATACTTGGCCTTTGTGGTAGAAGTGAGTAACAGTTACAGGTTGTGTAAGTAAAGACAAAAAAATACAAAAAAAAAGAGCAACAATTATGAAATGTCTTTGCGCTTCACTATATAGAAGCTCATTTCTGCCAAAATATTGATGACTAAAAACAGGACTGAAAAAGAAAATCCCTTCGAAAGTCAAGTTAGTTCGAAATCATGAGCTAATAAGTCATAATCTTTAGATTTAAAAAGTCATGATAATGAGTTTAAAAAGTTATTAGATAAATGTTGTCTTTTAAATCTCAGTTTTTACTTCTTATCTTATAATCATGACTTCCAGCTATAATTGTATAACTTTTTATGTCATAATTTTAACTTTCTATTTTGTGATTATGATTACATATCTTGTAATAATGTCTTTTGGGATATCATTTGGACTGTTTATACGATCATATTTTTTTTAATCTCACGGTTAAAATAATATTTATAACATACCAAGGGATTTTTTTCATCAATCTTTTTTAATCTTTAATTTTTTGTTATTTTTTATTTATTGATTTTTTTTCTTGTCTTTTTTATGGCATTAATGAGCTTCCATACTCAATAAATCTTATTGAAAATCGGTGGCACGAGCACGAGCACAGCGTCCCACGGGCGGGCTTTTTCGTGAACGTGCACTTCAGTAGCTGTCTGGAAGGGGGCGGGGCTTAGAGGGAGGCAGCGCTCTCAGTGGAAACAGAGCTCGACACAACACCGGAGCCGCTGCTACTTTCTGCGATCGGATTGTTTCAACAGCGCCCTAATAAACCATGGACGGCAGAGGCTACGGTTCAGGTAGATATAGTCTGGCTACTTCTCATCGTACTGATGTTTGATACCCTCACCTATGCCGCAAATACATTTACCATGGCTTCCGTTAGTGGTCAGAAATTCCAATTTAGCCACATGCTTTATTAGCGTGAAACGCAGGCCCAGTATGTTAGCTGCTAGCTAGTTCAGGTAGCTAACGTTAGCTTCTTCGTAACGCATAGCCGGCTGTAGCTTGCAACTAATAAGTGTTAGGTGGCAGACTACATTGTCGTGTTATTATATATTCTGTGTTGGGGACCCAATTGTAGGTAAATTCATTGCAAACAAAGAAATAAGTAAATGCACGTCAAGCCCGTTTGCTAATAACAACGAACTATAGCTAGCTGCGTTAGCCGGTTCGCCACCAGGCTTTTCCGTTGCTAACATGCTAGCATAGCAGACTGGGAGGCCCATTGTTTCGGTTGTTAAAGGGCGTGTTAAGTGCTTTACATAAGTTAGCTTCCCAATTCTGTTAAAATGGAGGCAGCGTGGTATTAGCAGACTTTTAATGGTAGTTAATAAAATGGCCGCCCCAACAATTATGCTTCCAAAACTTAAGTCGGTTGAGCATTACCTCCACAAACAAACATAGTTGTGAATTTAGCATCAACACCCTAGTTGAACCAGTAAAACAGAATGCTAACAGATGCACTGACTGAATCTTAAGTAGGAGAAATGCCAGTCAGCTTTCTATTGAAGAGTTGAACACTCGTGGGAAATCGCTCACTCATTAACCTACATGTTCAATGGACTCTGCTTGCTATTCCCGAGGAAAATTTGAAAATTGGCTGTTTGAATAGTTTGAACATCAGCTTTTTTTACACCTCAGATCGCTTGTACTAATGCATTCTCTCCCTTTGTAGGTTACTCCAGTTGGGGAGGTGGTGGTGGTGGAGGAGGAGGAGGATCAGGCAGCAGAGGTGAGGAAAGGGGGAATACACTCCTGCACTGCACAATGACAAAATGATACCCCACTTTCAAGCTTTATTGCAGGGCTGCAGCCAGCACAAAGTTATTGTACTTTCAGATGAAACCAGAGCGAAGCGGTACTGTGTTAAACATGTGACAGTAATTTGAGCCTATTTAAAGCACAGAGGGATAAAACGGTCCTGCTGTGAGGGGACAAAAGAAGAAAAGAAACTTTGGGGAGATGATCATCTCAGACTTTTCTCTTCAGTGACTGTGCAGATTAGCATTTGATAAAATCTGCTCTATTATCAGCAAATTTAATTTTCTATCATTCAGATGTTGATTTAATAAGTGTTGGTTTTACTATGATCTATTAGTGTAGTTGGTAAGTGAAGTGATTAGTGAACAGTTTAAAATCTTTTAACTTCCCACTTTACCAGGTTCTGGTGGCTTTGACTTGTATGGAGGAGGTTACAAGGACTCGATGTCCGGGCTCGGGGGCTATGGAGGAGGAGGAGGAGGAGGTGGCGGCCACATGAAGCGAGGTCTGTCTGGAGGTTCCCTGCTGTCCTCCACAGGCACACATGCAGATGCAGTCATTGCCAAGATTAACCAGCGCCTGGACATGCTCACTCAGCTGGAGGCTGGAAAAGGGTCGCGGGGTGACAGGTAATAATGTTAAACCTTTTACAATTCATCAGTCAGATTCAACATCCACACGTCCATGTCAGTGCAAGTCTCACATTTATTAGTAATGTCCTGTCATTCAAAAAGAGAGCATAAGTGGTAGGGGTGTCACAATTCTCCAAATCCCCAATTCGAATTGTTATTTTTAATTGTAAGGTCATATTTTGAGTCAGTTTAAACTTTTTTCCAACACTTAAGACTATGCCTTTTGATTATCATATCTGGATGGTATGGTAAAAATACCATTCACCAAAATAAAGATTTGTGAGTTCAGCAAAAATACCACCCTTCAGGAATTCATCAAATAAAATAAAAAATTGAAATTTAGTTTTTCACTTGGTCATGTTTCTAAAATATTTATTATATTTTAAATATTTTCTCAAACAAATTACTGCATCTCTACATGAAATTCGCCCAGTTATTCGGATGAGAACGATTTGTGCAGCTGCAGTTTACCAGTGTTAGTTTTTACAGCAAGGTTTGGGTGGAAAGGGAAAAAAATACTAGCAGGGTCACGGATCATGTTTTTGATTTCGATAACTAAAATTCAAAAATCATTTTTGATCACTTTCAAATTGGAATCGAAATCGTGACACCCCTAGTAAGACAACATCTTATTTGTGGCATGTGGTTGGTTGAGAACATTATTTCTTAAAGTCGCCGTATGCCTGGACAATATCCAACCATGTTCTACTTGGATTCCTCTGAAAACGTATCTCAGTACATGTTGATTCAAATTTTCCTGTGATGTAAAAAGATGCTCAGGCCCTTGCATGCTTTAGTTTATTTTAAGTCAAACATGTCTTGAATAGTAGTAGGTGGTTCTGTAAAATACATGTAAACACAGAGTATGTCCACGTGGTTGGAAACTCTGTATTTGTTTTAGACTTGTCAGGTTGCTAGAGTGAATTGGACAGTTTTTTTTTTTAGCCTGCTGTGGCATTTACGTGCACCTACGCTCGGCTTTGGTGGAAATGAGTATGCCCTTATGTCCTGTTTGATGAAAAGGGTGTGAGTTGTTCACCGGCTGCATTTGAATGCCCCAGCATCCGAGGAAGCTTTCATTTGTGCCCATTTGCCATGTTGTGGTTTGCCCTACTGCCCGGAAGAAAGTGTTGTTGTGACTCCTCAAAGCCCAAGGCGTCGTGAAAATGCATGGCCACTCATTGGAGGCGTAGACCGACTTTTCCATTCGTAACAGATCGACATCCTTGCGCATGAAGCCAGTCCATCTCTACCCAACACTCGCTGAACATTGCCTTTGTCTTGACTTGTTTTATTTGTTCATACCACTTTGTTTCTCTCATCCTCCATGTGACCTAACCCTGTGTTCTGGCTTTAGGTTATGCAAGAGAGATGAGTTTGCAGGTATAAGCTTGATATTACCTTCAAGCCAAACTGTTAATTAAAGGCTGTCTGTGGTATCTGCAAAAAACGCTCAATGAAAAAAGGCCCAATTTATGTTTCATCCCCTTTCTAAAGTATTTACCATAATTCAGTCACATCCCAAGATGTTTCACCTCTTGACCTTGTCTCAAGACATCACTGGTTCCGATGGACCACGCTCATGTCTCAGGTTTCACAGCCCAAGAAACTGCATTTCTTCTAATCTGCAGAACACTGTTTGACCTCCAACAGAGAATGTGGTTGGAAGAGATTCTGTAATAACTTTAAATGATAAGAGAAAAATCAGGATTATAAAAGACCACATGCGGGGTGTAAACTTGTTTTGGATCATTCATTTCTGATCTAATGTGGTTTCTGAAATAAAGCTGGGAGTGACAAGAAAAAAAGAAAGGAGAAAGCGAGACCATGGAGGAGAAGGAAAAGCAGGTGGAGAAATCCAATCCTGACTGCCCTCCCTGCCTCCCCTGCTCTCTGCTCTTCTCTATCAACCCTCTCCCTCCCTCCCACAGGTATGACCAGTACGAGTCATTCGACTCGCGCTCCTCCGCTCTCACCTCCTCCCGAGATCTCTACAGATCTGGCGGCAGTAGCTATGGTTATGGCGATGGCCGTGGGGACAACATGCTGTTGGGTCAGCGAGGAGGCTCGGGCTTCGGAGGGGGAATTGGGCTGGGGGGAGGAGGAGGCTTTGACAGCCCCTCCTCTTCCTATGGAGTCGCTAAGATGCGACAGAATATCAGGGACTCCTTCAGCAGTGCCCAGGGAGGAGGTTCTGGAGGTGGAGGATGGGCTGGAGCAGGCCGACGTTCCCCCAGAAGGGGTGGAAGTACCGGGGGCCGAGGAGCTGGAGGAGGTTTTGGAAGCCGCAGGTCTGACCCCACTCCATTAGGCGGAGGTGGGCGGGGAAGTGGTAGTGGTGGCCAGTCCCACCGCGGCCACTCTCCAGGAGGTGGTAGAGGCAAGCTCCCATCCCTCCTGTCCAACCGCATGTACCCTGAGAGTGGGGGCTTCCATCAGGGTTCCATTCAAGGGCCTCACGACTTTCCTGGGAGGCATTTTGGAGGGGGCCCACGGGCTGGCCGCCAGCGAGGCCGAAAGAGACCCCTCAACAAAGTAAGTACCTCCAGCCAAATAAGACCTCCTCAGACACTGGGCACAAGTTTAGCCCTTTCTGATTCCCTCCTTTTGTGTTTTCAACCAACTGGCAAGTCAGCCTTAAGTGCTAGTGCCTGCTATGTGTCATTTATAGCAGTTTGTGACAAATATTCCCCAACACATCATACACATATCTTGCCCCTCTCACTCCGCCCAGCCCTTATTTGATGTGGTCAGAAATGCCACCTGGAACTGCCCTTTTTCTACAGTAATGGCAAGTGACAACTCTCCCTGCCCAGCTCTTTGTCTTTGTCTTTTTTTTTTTTACCTGTCGGGTTGTTGAATGGTTTCACATCGTGGATTTTATTTTGATTTCTTTTTCTTTTGCCCCAATCCTGGGTAGTCTTAAGATAAGGCTTACACAACTGATGAGTATACACCCAGAGAAGGAGGATAACAAGCATTAAGTTTAAAGTTCACTCACATATTCTTAAGTTCTCGTGTTTTTGTCAGAAAATGTGTTTGAGTGCAAATTGATTTTGTGGACTGTAGCAGGTGAAACCACAACGTGATGTCCAGAAGAAGAGAAAACAAACACTGACTGCAGCTGATGAGCCGGAGTCAAAGATGAACAAGACTGAAAGTTCAGGGTCAGAAGCTACCCAAGGTACTGAAACAAACTTCTTGGTGTCAGTGGGGGAAAAAGATCATACTGGGCTGAAAGCATTTCTTTGTCTATTTTGGTCTGATGTTATTGTGCTTTTATTCCATAGAACAAGCAGAGAAGAATGGTGACAGCAGTGAAACGAAGCCTGATGCTGCTGTAAGTATATCGAGCTCATTGACAGGAACTGTTGATTTGTTTTTTTTATCTGGGCTATGACATCTTATTTGTGCCCATATTTAGCTACATAATCAGTTTCCCCATGAATAAACCACTTGATTTAATCAAACAGCTCTATCTCCTCCAATGTATTCAATGAGTGTTATTTAAATGCAAGTGAGGATGAGATCATTTTGTTCTGTAACTGCAGCAGTGGTCTAAAAGACCCACTGACAAAGAAGACTGAAATAAACACGGTTGTGTGTTTTCCTGTAAAAGGGCGTTTTTCATTTTCAGTCGTTCTTTTCAGTCACGATGATTATGTCTAACAGAGGTGCCAACTTAAGCGGTAGCCGAGCTTAAAGCTGGGATTGGTAAGACTGTAGAAACCAGCAAGAGCGAGCTAAATTTGGAAAAATCTAACTGGAAAAAAAATCCCACCCCCTCTCCTTCAGGCCTCCCGCCAATGCCACTCTTCCAAATCAAATGTGCACACTGCTCAGCTACATCAACTGCCCCGTGGCTCTCGCTGGCCAGCTGGGGCCAACCCCTAGCTTTAATGGCAAAAAAACATCTTGACTCTGTGTCAGGTCTAAGCTGGACTCAGTCGTGTCATGAACCTTGGACAGAAACATTCAAGTATCACCTGTTGGTCATAGTTGATTAGAATATTTTATGTTAAAACAAAATAAAAAGCAACATAAAACGATCTTTTGTCTTCAAGAAAAATTAAGAACTGTTCCACTCTGTTTCTAAGTAACGTAAGTAATTGGATACTTTCTTTTACAGGAGACGAAACCTGCGGCAGATGGAGACAAAGGTAAGCTTAAATACAGTTGCTCTTCAATATTGACCTCCCATGAATATCTTGGCATACCTAATATTTTCTTCTGTGCTTGTGTTTAGTGACACCCAAACAAGATGAGAAGAAAAGTCCACAGGGCAAACAGACGCCAACCCAAGGTCAGGACAAGCACCCAAAAATGAGGAAGAGGAGGGGCTTCCTGGAAAGGTGAGAGGAGGTTACCTGGATCAAGATTTACTGCACCATCTCATCTCTCTTTCTTGCTTTCTTCACATTTGTCAGAGTACTTTATTGTCTTTGCCTTTTTCACGTGTTTCACGATTTTTGTAACTGAGCTGTAACAGAGTAATCAAGCCTGACTGATGTCACACTGTGCCTCTTTCTAATGGGAGTTTTTACTCCTCAGGGTGATGTTTGCCTGCTCTGTGTGCAAGTTCCGTTCGTTCTACAAGGAGGAAATGGAGACTCACCTTGAGAGTCGCTTCCACAAGGACCACTTTAAGTTCCTTTCAGGCCAACTGTCCAAGCCCACTACAGACTTCCTACAGGTGACTTAGATTTGGCAAACATCACACTTGGACAGTCATGTGCTTTTGGACACTTCGTATTTTATCACTTGGAGTTGAATCTCAGGGGGTGTGCGCATTGTTAATGCATTGAAATAAGAGTGTAGTTCATTATATAACAAGACTTTACCCAAGACTTGAATTACAAGTACAAGTCTGATTCAATTTAATCAGAATTTTTTGTTTTTGTTTGTTCCTGTTATTGTCAATATCGTCCAGTCTTGCTTTTGAGTCGTAAAAGAAATAAGAACATTTTCACAAAGGTAGTTTTCTTTGGCATGTTACTGTATAAATTGCATGATAATGAAGGAGACGAGAGCTACCAACACAGGCAAAATTGGTTTTAACAGTTCATGTGTGAAATTTAGGGGTGGTGTTTATTTTTATATGCACAGCATGGTCGCCATAGTTACTAATCAAACATTTGTTGCATAAACTGTGATCTAATGAAAACATTATGGTTTTGCTTTTGTAGGAATATTTGCAGAACAAGTTCAAGAAGACAGATCAGAGGGTTAGCCAGTTGGAGAACCACAGTGCCGCCATCTGCCAGATGTACAGAGAACAGGACCTCACCAGGGGTAAGCAGCATCTGCAACAGTTGTGTGTAATAAGAAAGAAAAGAGATAATTTTGTCTTAGTGATCGCTTATTGCTATTTCTGCTCCTTTTTTTTGTCAAGATCTTGGCATGGAGCACTTCATGAGGAAGGTGGAAGCCGCCCACTGCGCAGCGTGTGACCTCTTCATTCCCATGCAGCCCCACCTGATACAGAAGCACATAAAGTCCCCTGACCATAACTACAACCGCAAGGTACGGCAGATAACCCACAAATATAAAACTAATTGCACTGACACGAGAACTCTCCAAAGCATTAACATTTTTCTGAATTCATGTTTTGAATGTGTTTGCCACAAAGTAATGTTGTTCGAGACATCCCAGGCCTGGAAGTGTAAACGTTTGGAGTTTAAAGTGCACCAGTGGTTAAAAAAACTAATTGTTATCAGCTATTCCTTAAATTGTTGAGCCCTACATTAAACACTGGCTCGTCAGCTGTGATTCTTTCTGTTAAAATGAAGACGCATTGTAATATAATGCTGTCAGGATAGAAACCTGAACTACTATAGCATCACTGCGTGTCCAGTGCTGGATGACTTCCAATAATAATGATGGTTGGTTGTTGGCTGTTTTGCGCTCTGTCCTGTGCTTGACCTGAAACCGTTCTCTCTCTCTCTCTCTCTCTCTCTCTCTCTCTCTCTCTCTCTCTCTCTCTCTCTCTCTCTCTCTCTCTCTCTCTCTCTCTCTCCGTCTCTCTCTCTCCGTCTCTATCTCTCAAGGGTATCATGGAGCAGTCGAAGAGGGCCAGTCTTTCAGTTGCTCGCAGCATCCTCAACCACAAACTCATTGGCAAGAAGCTGGAGAGCTACCTCAAGGTATGTACACTGTTGTGTATCTAACCTTGGGCTGGAAAGCAAAATGCACGCTACGAGCTTTGCAAATCGAAGGAATAGAGTCTGCGGTCACGTTGTAATTGCGTGTGTGTAACCACAGTACAAGTGAGTCCAGTAAATGCACCATCTTTGAAAGTCATTCTCAGTCATTCACAAGTATGGATCAGGTTGGGTAGGAGGTTCAACAGTTTGTGACCCGCATGATTGTGTGAAGATTTTAACTACATGGACTCAGGAACACTTGACAAAGCCGCGGATGCAGTTCATTCGCAAATGATGACTTCCTGTTTTTGTTATGTTTTTACACAATGTCCTGACTTTTTTTATTTTATTATTTGGGGTTGTATATGTTTTAAGGGATCATCAAGTGACAAGTAGAGATGAGCTGTTTGTGCAAAGAACCATCTGACACTCATATGCAGAGACTTATATCTAGCCGATTTCACTCCAACTGATTTTTCTTTATTGTCAGGGTGAAAACCCGTTCACTGGTAACCAAGACGACCAGGATCCAGAGGACTCCATGGTGATGGACGTGTCTGAGCTGGAGTTGACCAGTGAGACAGCAGACAACCAGACAGACGGAGCAGAAGCAGACGGAAACGCACCAGTCAAGGAGCCAGTGGCTGAGGGAGAGACAGCCCAGGAGGCAGTAGAGGGAGAAGAAGCGGCAGCAGCAGCAGTAGCGGCAGCAGAGGAGGAGATGGAGGAGAAGATGGAGGAGGAGCCAGGAATGGAGGGAGAGGAGGAGGAGCAGGAGAATCACGAAGAAGAGGAAGGTTTTGAAGTTGGAGAAGAGGAGGAGGAAGAAGAGGGATACGTGGTTCGTGATGAGATCAACGAAGAGGGATTACAGGCTGAGCTGGATGAGGAGGAGGAGGGAGTCGAGGTAGCAGAGGCTGAGGAGGAAGACGACAAGAATGATGAATGACTTTTGCACCCTGCGTGTGTGTGACACCTCATCCATAACATCTGTCCGGACCAGTCAGTGACCCCCACAGTCCCATGAACCCCTTTTTTCATTTTCAGGCCAATTAAGAAATGTCCATTCTTGCTCCCACCATTTTTACTGTTAAATGACTGAGTTTGTATAATTTAATTTTTTGTCAAAGGAATAGCATTTTGTGAAATGGTCTTTTTCACTTTCTTGCCGAGATCTACATGTGAAAACTGTTAAAAAGTAGTTGCACTAAGTAACTGTCTTATGACCTGTCTTTGCTGGACTTACTTTTGAACTTTGGAGAGAGTCCGTTTCTAGTCTTAATGCCAAGCTAATCACCTCCGTGCTCCAGCTCCATTCTTAATGCAGACATGAGCGATATCGATCTTCATTAAAAGTCTGCAAGGCAGCAGTTCAGTATTTCCCACAATTGGAAAAAAATTTAAACTATTCCTCTTGATACTTTTTTTCTTGTGCCTTTGTTCAAAGTATTCTTGGTTTAGATGAATTTGTTCTCAATTGTTTAAGAAACCTTAAGTATTGTTTAAGTTGAGAGATATTGTGTACTTATCAGTGCATCAGTCCATTGCCAGTGTTGATGGTGAATGGATGATTTTCCAACACTTTGGAGTCTGAAACCAGGTGGGCTTTTATTCTACAGCTGGGGAAATTAAGGGGACTATCTGTAGAATAAGTGACATATTCATATCAGTCATGTAACAGTCTTGTTTCACTCTGGGTATGAAATAAATTTGTTGAATAAATCACTGTTTCGCTGTTTTGTGTTGATGTAAGTCAGTTTGAGAAGAGTTAAAACTGCAGTTTGACCACCAATAATAAAGTCACTGTCTAAATGATAAAAGGCAGAAGTTCAGAGCTGGGCTGAAGTAAAACCATGAACACTACGTCAGTATTGGTGAGACTGACTGAGGAGTAAAAAATCAGAAAAGGTGTTTCTTTACACTGATCATGGCTCTTAATCAAATATCTAATCATGACTGCTTCATTTTGAGTTAACATACTCCACCACAAGGCTGTGCACCAACTGTGTTGGAGCCAATTTGCTTCTTTTTTTTTTTGCAGAAAAAATGCTTTTGACAATACATTTGGAGAAGAAATATAAACTCACAATTGTAATGTTTACCATACCCATTAGTTAATAACACAAACTCAGACATACTTGCTTGAACAAGCTGTTCTGAGAAATTAATTACACTGAACAGTGTTTGAAGTTATAAAGGTGGCAGGGTCCACCATACAAGAATGAAATTGTGTTGTCATTTAAGGCCAGTTGGTTTATTTAAGTTTACTCGGTCATGAAAACAAGACAATCAGTTTATTTAGTTGGATCATGCCTAGAGCCCAGTCAATGAAGATCTTTCTCTCTTTCTCCAAAATAGTGTAAATTTAATATCAGTTTCTTTAAAACTTAATCTCAAGTACTATTTGTGTGAGTGATTTTGACATTTACCAAATCAAATTTTAAACACATATTTAATATCTTTACTTCTACTCATGTATGGCTTCTGGATATTTTGTACAATGCTGGTTTTATGTATGTAAATATTAACTCAGTTAGGAATGCTGGGATATGGGTTTATACATGCATGTCTATTGCTGTGCAATGAAGTCAAATTAAATGTTTCACACTGTTTTTGTGGACCAAGATTATTCACGACACAAAATAAAAATTTAGACATGTCACAGAATAAACAATCAAATGAAACAATAAAATATCCCAATATTTCTCTAATTTTGAGGAGTGTATATTCATCAACATTTTTTTTTCTGCTTTATAGAGTGTCAATAATAATTAGAAAATAACAATGAAAACTTATACAAAAGGTGCAAAGTGCAAATGTTTTTATTAGAGAAGAAAAGCTTTGATATTCAACATGAATCATTTTTCGTTTCCCCCGCACCCATCCCCGCCATGCTGCCAGTGCAAAAAAATAAAAAATAAAAATAATTAAATAAATAGAAAATAAAATAAAATAAAACCATTTGTTAAAAAAATAATCAAATAATGAGAATAAATTTGAAAAGCACACCACAAATGTTACACTGAAAGGTAACAAGCATGAGAATATACAAGGATAATAAAATAATAATAATAATAATCATAAAATAAAATAAATAAATAGGAGAGAAAGGTGCAAAGTAATGACTGGCTTTATTGATATTCTTTGTTATACTATTTATTTGTTAAAATAAATAATTTATTCTGACGGTCTACTCATTTCCTCTTTCTGAGGACTGCATCATTTATACCACGCCACACTTTTGTGGATAAAAAAACATGCGTTATGACTGAATTTCCTGAATATTCACACGGTTATTAATTTAAAAGCTCTTTATTTGAACATAATGGGTGAAAGCCAGACTTCGCCTGATAAACAACGACCTGTTTAATGGCTGAAATCGTTACAAAGTATTGCATGATATCACCCCAGGGGAAAGGGGGCGGAGCTCCGGCTGACATTTCGCCTGGCAGACTTCGGCCGTCCTCCGTGCGTCTGACGTCATCGACGTCGAACGGGACTGTTTGTTCTGGATTTGGGGCGAGGAAGGTCCGCGAGCGCTGACAACCAACTGAACAAGGTAAAAATAGCGTTTTATGCCTCTGTGTGGACGACATTGGTACACCAAACGAAAGCATACACTTCCGAGGATCCGATAAAAGCTTTACAACGGACATCGGGGGCGTATTTCCCGCGCTGTCAGTGTGCGTTTCGGCAAGAGGAGCATGAGCTGTCTTCGCAGGCCTTGCACCGGTTCGGGCACACGAGATAGATGATTTTTTTCGTCTTTTAAATCAGCGCGATTTGGCGTTTTTGTGCGTATTCCGTGTTGTATCTTCCTTATCTTCGCACTCGTGTTCACGTCGTTTTCGTGGCACAACACACTCCGTGCTGTCAGGGTGCACGTTAGCTGCAGGTCGCTCTCATGCTAGCAAGTTAGCTGCTAGGCTGTTTGTTTGTAGCCCCGTAGGCCGTATTCGTGACATAAGTTACGTCCTCTCGGCAGCGTAGTTTACGCACGGTGGCGCAGGAGCTCGTGCGAAGTGCGACGTACGTCACTTCGAGAATATCAACCCCGTCCAAGTCGTATTCTGAAAGCCCGTTTACGTGCAGAGCTGTCACTTGCTCTCAGTGGACATGGCGATGCGCTGACATTAAAGGTTAGCACGGCGAATGTGTGGCACAAAGTTGTTTTGTAGTCGACTCTGTGTCTCTCAGTCGGTGATAAGTTACGTTATTCACGACAGTTAGCGTCGTTAGCTCCTTTGCTCACCTCACACAATGTCAGGTTACCGGTGGTGTGAAGAAGCTAGCTACGTGATGCGAAATAGCAGCAAAATGGCTGATTATATTTTGTAGAATTATTGATGTAGGTGTCAGATTACGTTTATTCGCTTCACTGTCTGCACGTTTGGTGTTTTTTTGTTCTCTTTTTAGTCTAACCTGCTAGCTGCGACGCTGCTTTTAGCCTGATGCTAACTGTATGCTTTTGCGAGTGCGATTGCACAGTGTAAAGACAGAAAAGCTTAGGTGTTTTACGTAGATTTTCGCGATATGTTTGTGTTTTTTTTAAGCCTCAAACATCATCCACGCTAGGCTGGTAAGTTAGATTTGATATAGCATATATTAATGGCCACGTAGTTTGACAGCTAAATATGTAAAATAGCATGAAACACAACATTGTACGTGGTTTATTAAGTCATTTGTTCCCACAGTCCACTAGAGATACGTCGATTTATGTCTGGAAGCATGTTGTAGTTTTGGTTTCAGTTTAGGAAAAGGTCCAAAACATAATGCAGCAGGGAAGATTTCATTAACAGTCCTGTAACATTAAACGTGCACTTGTCTTACAATATTTCCAAGCATTATATAGATGTATCTAACAGCTTGGAAGAGAAAATCAATCTGTTTTAAATTTTGATAACAAAGTCTAGGTCTTTGGTGGAAGAAAATAAGCAGATATCAAGGCACAAAACTTGTCTCACAGAGAAACTTCAAAAAGGACCTCAAAGTGCTGCAACATCCACTATCAGTTTACATCTAACAGCTGTCAAAGTTCAAGGTCAGGGGGAAGTCACTGAAACATAGACCCACACAAGATAAACTATAGCACAAAACCTTTAAATAACAACAAGTCTTTGACATGAACATGTTGAAATGTGACACACAAGAATTATAAAACAGTCAAACACTCAAAACTGCTCATTGTACCGTCTGATTCCCAGAGGAATGAAGAAGAGAATATACCAATACAGTTTACATTCATTGACCGTAATGTATGCATGTAGTCCTTTTTTATGGAGGAATGAAGTTCTGGAAGACTTCGATTGAAGGTCAGATTAATAAATGTGTGTCTTTCTTACAGTGCAGGTAAATGAGGGCTCACAGGAGGGTAGATACATTGGATAGGAAGTAAGGTGAAGGTGTATGCCTGCTCAAAAAACTTTTATTAAGATGTAATAAACTAGGAGTAATAGTTGTGTACTGTGGGTATTGTGTAAGATCATTTTGGACAGTTGTGTATTATTATTATTATTATTATTATTATTATTATTATTATCATACTATTGACCAGGAGGAATGAACTAAATAGATGCAGCTTTAAATGAAGTGGTTTGATAAAGAGGTGCAGGTGGCATCATGGAGCCATCAGCATGTCATGAAGGAATGCAGCATTTCTTTGTGCTATTTCTGTTTTGTCCAAACACAGTTGGTTGTTTCTCTGTATGATGGGCAAATTTGAGGAAACGGCCCTCATGTGTTGACCTTAATTTTGATCAGGCATTCCTCTTTTATATCCTTCTCTCTCAGGTGTGACATCTGTGTGTTGTGGTTTCCTTGCCCCCACAGCGTGTCACAGATAATCCTCCGGTGTTACCTCAGGAAATCGCCGCCTCACCAACTGAGATATGATCACACAATTGGATTAGATAACAGCTGCACAGCAACAAACATGTGAGTCTTCAAAAAATAAATTGTCTTCTCAATATTTAAATTTGTCAGAATTAACCTTCTTTTTAGGTCTATTTAAAACATTGAGCTCAGCAATGACAATATTTTCATCCTTCAACTCCTATATATTTGTTTTGGATATTAATTTTGGTAATATCGAGCACTTACTGGACATATGTTTTGAAAAGTCATGTATTGCCTACATTTAAACAGCAATAAAACAAACAACCGTTATGACAAGATAAAAAAAAAAAAAAATGTATCCGAGGAAATCCTTGATGATCTCCTCAGATTTATTCCTACCTGCCCTCTCACAAATGGTGCAGAACATTTTGTTCCATCCACCTGTTTGTGGCTCAGTGGCATGCGTGGTACGCCTGTGGAGCAAGGCAGCGTGCTGTCTGGTGCAAGATGTGACATCAGTGAGAGGTGTCATTCCTAGAACTATGCTGGAAAGCTGAGAATATTTAAACTTTTATGGACACCCAAAAAAACGTGATGTGTACCATAGGGGGAATAAAATAGTCTTACTGGTGATGCATTTCTAGCGATGCGCCTTGGTGTGATCAGCGGCTGATTTGACCTTCTCTTCCAATCTGATTTGAAAAACATTTATTTTTTAAAATGTATTGATTTATGTGTCTTTGGGCTGTTGTCGCATCTACCATTTCTAGAGGAACAGGACCTTGACGCTGATGTTTATTGTGCATCCATAATTGAACAGGTTGGATCATTGTGAATAGTGTCTGGAATGGTTGATATGGATAGTATTGCAATTCAGCAACAAACACAGGCTTTGACTTTACATGAAAAACTAAAACTAATTTCCTCTGGAAGTGCCATGCCAACATTATTGAGTGTTTCTTTACCCTAAATTGTGAAAAGGATTTGTATATCAATAGTATCAATATATCACCATATAATTTCTAATAGCTGCTTAAGACTAGCGGTGAACCTTGAGTCAACTAATGACCTACAATGCAGCTTCTTGTAAGTCAGAATCTTTTAGTTATTTTGCATTTTGAAAGCCTCACACTGTACCCAGCGTCTCATAGCTTAATTAAATGCTGACCAGGGCTATTTTAGGTGCATAAATCTCTAATGTGTTTACAGCTACCAAGACGAGGCAGAGAGGCTGCAGGCAAACGGTCTTCATTTGATTTTAAGCCGTGACTCAATATTTAATATTTGAATATTTAAAGATGTAACAAGTTGTAGCTGGTCTGGATTGCAGACATTAGTATGCACATTGAAAAGACATTGTGCATGATCCCTGCCCACACAGACCTTTTGTTAAGACACACTACAACAAAGGTGAGAAATAACAAATGAAGGTAAATTTGATTGCTGTCAGAGCAGTTAACTGACAGTGCCAAAGATGAGATGATGCCTTGCCAAGTTTTTTCCCTCTCACACACCGAAGATGTTAAAGCTGCTGTTTTAGAGCAACGTGCAGACACTTTGGACTGACACCGAGACAGAGAGAGAAGGAATGTGCTTGATATTGAGTTGATTTTATAATAAGTTGGTTTCAGATTTGACGTTTGATAACGATGCTGACTGCATCCTGAGAAAGTTGAATCAGAGTTGAGCTGATTCAAAAGCACGGGGACGGTAACATCAGTGGAGCTGCGATTGGCGATTAATTCTTAAGTGATTGAAATAAATAACTTGCCAACTATTTTGATCGATTAATCGCTTCACTTAAAATTAAGAAAAAATGTCAAACATTTGTGGGTTTCAGTTTATTAGATGAGAGGATTTGCTTGACGTTCATGATATTAAATGAAATATCTTGGAGCACTGGCTGGCTCACTTTTAGCTTTAGCAAATTGTAATGAGCATTTTTCTAAAGATTTTGGACATTTTACAGACTAAAAATTAAACACTTAATCGCGAAAATAGTGGTATGAATAGTAAATACTGAAAATGATAGTTGGAGCCCGAAACTGTCGTGGCAGTTGTGATGATGCTTTTCTCGATTGTCCCTCCAGAGAGTCGAGTGGGGAGTGTAATGGCCTGAGGGGGCTTCCCCCGGTCCCGCCTGCCCCTGCCAGGTCCAATCTGCATAAACTGTCTGCTCAGCCACTGCAACGCACCTCCACGATGGGAGACGGACTGGAGGCAGGCAGCAGCCAGAACCCTCCCTCTGCCCCACCGCCTCTCCCCTTCAACCCTCCCCCCCCTGAAACATGGAACCCCAACAGGCCCAAACGACAGACCAACCAGCTACAGGTACGCCGCTCTCTGTTTGTTTGATCGTATGTCTGAGCTGTTTCTGGTGTTTGGACGTCAGTTTGATTGATTTTTATGTGATGTTTCTCTTTTTTTCAGTACCTGCTTAAAGAGGTGTTGAAGCCATTATGGAAACACCACTTTGCATGGCCCTTCCAAGCTCCTGTAGATGCCATCAAACTCAATTTGCCTGTGAGTCACATGTTTATGTATGTTTGGGTGCCAGTCGTAAAAGTCATGTCATGTCATTATCCGAACCGCTTATCCCTTTCCATGGGGTTGCGGGGTGTTGCTGCTGGAGCCAATCCCAGCCTTGTCTCAGGGCCAGGGCAGGGTACTCCCTGGATAAGTCGCCAGTTCATCGCAGGGCCCTCACTAGTGAGCAATGTGGGGTTCAGTATCTCGCTCAAGGACACTTCGACATGCAGCTCAGCACTGCCCGGAGCTGGGATTTGAACCAGTGACCTTACGATCACTAGTCGACCTGCTCCACGGCCGCCCCAGTCGTAACAGTGAATAGTCCAAAATAAATCAATAGCATCAAGTTAGCTGACGTATTTATTTAAAGGAGCACAATGTTGTTTTGGGGAAGAACTTAAATAAATAAAGCAAAGTCTTCATTGACTGATTTTTATTGATAAACTAACAACAAACTAACTTTTACTTTATATGTGGCGGACCCTGCCACCTTTTTGACTACACACAGTCTCCTGGACCTTATTTTCCTCTGAGATCAGCTCGTTTTTTTCCTCAGACTTCCTCTTTTGGGCACAATGTTATGGCTGATTTGACTTTGGTCAAATGCAAAATACTAATGATTATCGTAGTCAAAGAGGAGAAACTCGTGGAGGTGGAAAAATACGTGGCGCTGTACTCCCATTGGTCTCTGTAATCCGTCTATGGTTGTTTATTGTTTATTTATTTGTATCCCCCATTAGTTGTAACCAGAACAGCAGCTACTATTCTGAGGTAAACAGTTTGGCTTTTTAGGGGGATGAATGTGAAAGTGAAACAACATGCAGAATACTCTTGTTGCGCTTTAAGCTTGTGGTGCTTAAAGCGCTAAAAGAAAATACATTTCAGAAACTCAAGCAGTTTCATGTAGGAACTATTTTCTTTGGACCGAACAACACCCACCAACCGTATCAAAGCAGCCTGCATCTGCTCATGACAGCGCAGGATTTAACCATTAATGGCATCTTCCTCGGCTGAGCTGCAACGTTAAACTACCTTGTGTATGGTGTTTCTTTAATTAGCTGCATGGAGAATTCTTGTTTGTAGAATAAAGTCAATTTTGGTTTTGATTTGATTGATATATTTTACGGATAACAAGGGTTATTTGAATGTTGACAAATGACGCAGTTAATATGAATCTTTCTTTGGGCCTGATGAAAGAGGATGAGAGTCAAACACACATTGTGTCTTTGTCTGCTTTTGTTTATAGTAGATACTGATCTAATACTGCTCTCTGTCTTCCTGAAGGACTACTATAAGATCATCAAGACCCCTATGGACATGGGCACAATAAAAAAACGCCTGGAGAACAACTACTACTGGAATGCCCAGGAGTGTATCCAAGACTTCAACACGATGTTCACAAACTGCTACATCTACAACAAGGTCAGCCACTGCATGTTGCTTGAAGTTCAGGATGTAAAGCCTCCGTCCAAAGAGCGTGTGCCTTTCTAAACATGTGGGTGTTTGTGTGTTTAGCCTGGAGATGATATTGTCCTAATGGCGGAGGCCTTGGAGAAGCATTTTCTCCAGATGATCACAATGATGCCGCAGGAGGAGACGGAGATTGCCGTTGTCACCAAGGGACGACGAGGGGGCAGACGTGAGCCAGGTGTGACTTTCAGATGTAGTATGAGCTTAAGTGTCACTTAAATGCTGTTTTTGTTGCATCAAGAGCCTCCATCTTCCTTTCAGTAGCAATGTTGTTTATGTGTGTCCTTGATGAGACTGTAATGTGGAGCTGCCATGACTTGATTGCAACGACGAGTAAATGGTACTAACCTAACCAGTCAAGCTTGTTCGAGCCAAGTTCTTCTTTTGTCTGTTCTGGTAGTTCCTCTTCATCAGCTGCACCTATCACGGAACATTTATTGTTTAATCAAATCTGGATGTCGGGTGAATCATCATAATCTGTCCGACAGGTTTAAGTTCCTTCCTGGATACGATGGCAGTGTTGTTGTTTTTTTTAATGCTTGATTTAATATTTGTGATCTTCATGTGTTTATTTTATTCCTTCCAGGTCTGATCAAGTCAGATTCAGGCCATGAGTCATCGTCCCCCTCCACCACGCCCCACACACGAGGCTTCTCCTCCCCTTCGACCACCCCGCAGACCCGCGCCGCACCTGTCCCTCAAGGCCCGCCCACCCTGTCTCTGGGCCAGCCTCCGCCCCCACGTGTGCCTCCCACACCACCCTCCCACGCACCATCACATGCACCATCACATGCACCCCATCTGGGACCTGCGTTTCCCCTGTCAACACCTGACATCCTGGCCCAGGGCATGACCTCTGTTCCTCCTCCAGCCCCAACGCACCAAGGCCTCCATCCTGCCCCGATGCTGCAGAGCAGCCCTTCCCTCATCAAGGTGAGGAGAAGTCAGCAGGCACTGGGTGTCTGTAGTTCTTTAAAAATGTCTTAAAATGTTGTCATAATAAAGTCTCAAAATGTAAGATCTTGATGGCCACATTTGGTCTGATTGTATTCATCCAGCTTTTAATTTTTGGTCAAGCTCCACTTCTTGAAAGTCCACATTTTTGATGATGAATCTTAAATTTGATAACCTTGAAGGGTCTTTAAAAGCATGAAAATGAGTGATAACTGTTGACACCCTGTAATTGATCACAAGTTGATTTGTTGTCATTTTCTAACCTCTGATGTCTGACGCACCAACAGCAAAGGAAGAGCCAGAAGAGGAAAGCAGACACCACCACACCCACGGCCAACGACCAGCTCAGTGAATCATCTCCGGTCTCTGCCGAGACTCGGCCGCGCCGAGAGAGCAGTCGTCCGTCTAAGCAACCCAAAAAAGAACCTTTGCAGCCGGACTCTCAGCATCACCTGGGAGGCGGTTTGGAGACGGGAGGGACAGTCACGCAGAAGCGGCAGGATCAGCTGCGTTTCTGCGCGCGCCTCGTCAGAGAAATGCTGTCCAAGAAACATGTTGCATACGCCTGGCCGTTCTACAAGCCTGTTGACGTAAGAGCTCTTGGCCTCCACGACTACCACGACATCATCAAGCACCCCATGGATCTCAGCTCCATCAAGGTGATTTTATAAGGATCCATGTGTAAATGACCTTGTGTGATCTGTATTATATATTGTATGTAAATGATTTGATTTACTTTACAACAAACTATTTGTCATTTAAAGGAATAGTTCCAAAACTCTTAAACACTAACATGTAAAGAAGGTTTTAAAAGTGAAAGAATTTGGATGGGTTCTGATCAAGGCGGTTCATTTATTTGTCTCCTTCAGAAAAAGATGGACAACAGACAGTACAGAGACGCTCAAGAGTTTGCCGCAGACGTCCGGTTGATGTTCTCTAACTGTTACAAGTACAATCCCCCAGACCACGACGTGGTTGGCATGGCGCGCAAATTACAGGTAAGCAACATAATGATCGCCATAGCGATCCGCAATACACAGCACCTTGTCGACCAACTTGTTTCTCCTACTCTGTTGTTTAAGTCTTTAAAACTGAGTTAAGATATAATTTTACTCGGGGGGCCCTTCAACAAGCTATGGTAATACTGCAGTTACTTTTATTATTTCAGTTTATTATGTCGTTGAGTGGTGAGTCAATCCACATGTATATGGAGACTTAAAGGATAAATTCATCCAGAAAGGAGAATTCAGTCTCGTTCTCCTCACTCTCATGCTGATGGGAAGTCGGGTGAAGCTTCATTTTTCTTAAATCATTTGTGGAACTTAATACAGCAAACCAGCATTGCACCATTCTCCTAAACAACCAGTAGACAAGTAGATTAGGTTAACTTAAAAACAACAGGAAAACACAAAAGTGGCTCCATAAAGATCATCCTACGTAAGAAAAATCTCCAGAATCCGCAAAATCCCAAATTGATTTTCACTGTAGCTGCACTTAGCTGCGTTTAGCTTTCGCATTAGCAACAACCTGTCCGGAGAGGGTGCACGAGCTCGACTGGATGTGTTGGGTGTAAAAAAAACTTTTTCTAATTAGTTTAGGATCTCCGGTAATCTAGAGATTTATGGTTATGCCAGACAAACTGTATGTAGCCATTTATTTATTTATTTTAAGTCCCCATCTTCTTCAGTTGTTCAGGAGAATTCTGCAACATCATTTTGCGGTGAAGCTCTACAAATGTTTCCTGGACTATAAAACCTCACCCACATGTCCATCAGCATGAGGTGGACTGACTCAAACATTTTGGGTGAACTTATCCTTGAAAGGACCCCGAGTGTCTAGAATCCTTCCCGGCAGGATGATTGATGGGCAGATTGATGCCCATTATTTAGAAATAAGATGTTAAACAAGCTCACGTGGGTGTAATGTCAGTGTTTTTGCAGTGTTACCTGGCACCATGTAAGATCCAGCTCAGAGTCAGCAAACACCCAAGTTTGTTATTCCCATGTTAAACAAATCTATCTTTGTTTTCTCCCTCTGTTTGTTCACGTGGCCGATAACACAGCTGTTGAGTGTGTTTGCTGACTCACAATGCAGAACAGATAAAGTAAATCTCAGTATTGTGGCAACGTTGTGTCAACCAATGCAATTTATGGATATGGTGACAATGCGCTTTGTGTGTTTTCAGATATTTGAAAGCAGTTTTGCACAATTTATTGATCTATAGCTTTATTTATTTCTTTACATGAAGTTAACTTTCATTAAATGTGCTGTTATTATAATTTTTAGTAGTTGTGGTTGTAATAGTACTACATATTTATTAAAAACAAATAAGATGTCTCTAATTTACACAAGCATTCGGTTTCAATAAATGAAACATGATAAACGTCTCCATGTAGATGCACAAGACTCAGGGCTAGATCTTTAGAATATTTTGATTTAAAGTTTATTATATATCTAACATGTAATAAGACAAAAATTCTGAATGTCATTTTCGTTGTTGCTCTGCGGCGCTGTTTGTGCCTTTTGTGTTTCGGTTTCCTGACATCCTCTGTCCCGACAGGACGTGTTTGAGATGCGTTTTGCCAAAATGCCTGATGAGCCAGAGGAGCCCGTCCCTGTTCCCACCCCGTCGTCGGCCCTCCACCCTGCCCCCTCCAATCGACAAGCCCCGCCTCTTTCTGCTGTCTCGGAAGACGATAGCTCCAGTACCTCGGAGTCGGAGTCCTCCGCGGGAGACTCAGAACACGAAAGGCAACAGCGATTGGCTGAGTTACAGGAACAGGTTAGAGGATGGAAAATGAAGGGGGAGGGAGGCTTATGAGACACGACAGGTGGGTGGGCCACGCAGAACAGCTTTACCGAACGTGGGTGAATGCTGAAACACGGAGAAACAAATGTCCAAGCTGCTGTCTTTCCATCTCCTAAGACCACAACTGTGTGTGTGTGTTTGTGTCCTGTAGCTCAAAGCTGTCCATGAACAGCTCGCAGCACTGTCGCAGCCCCAAGCCAGCAAGCCCAAGAAGAAAGAGAGGGACAAGAAGGAGAAGGAGAAGGAGAAGAAGAAAGAAAAGCACAAGAAGAAGATGGGAGCAGAGGAAGCTGTGGAGACGCCTCCAACTGTCGTGCTTCAGACTTCTAAGAAAAACAAGAGCAGCAAGGAGCTGAACATTGTTAAGAAGGAGAGGAAGAAGCCTGGGTAGGTGTTGGAGAGGTCATAAGATAAGTGATGTTATTGTAGCTGCAATAACTGGAGCTAATCTGATCATTTGTCAATCACAGTAAGAAAGAAGGAGTTAAAAATACCCGCCCACCTCTGCCGCCTCAGCCTGGGCCAACTCCTCTCGTCCCCTCCGCCTCTCTTGAAGCAGAGGATGACATGGGTATGTATGAGAGACATATGTTGGAGCAGGATTTTTGTTTGTTTTGAAAGCGCTCCCCAGATCAATCTTCCATTTCGCTTCCTCCTCAGATGCTTTCGGGGGCATGTCCACTGAGAGGGGCAAGCCGATGTCGTACGAGGAGAAGCGCCAGCTGAGCCTGGACATCAACAAGCTGCCCGGCGACAAACTGGGCCGCGTCGTGCACATAATCCAAACGCGCGAGCCCTCGCTGAAGAACTCCAACCCGGATGAGATCGAGATCGACTTTGAGACTCTGAAGCCCTCCACGCTGAGAGAGCTGGAGAAATACGTGTCCAGCTGCCTCAAGAAGAAGAAAAAGCCATCAGGTAGGTTGTTCCTGAGTCACAGCACTTGTACTGGATGGTCTTGTTCTGCCACTCAGGATTAAATAATGCATTTAACCTTTTCTGCAGCACATACTGTGTGTCAGTTTTAATAGTGTCAATAGCAGACACAGTTGATTTCAGATAATCTCAGTTTTGCTACATTGCATGTAATTATCATGTGTTTGTTATATTACGATACACAGTGTGATGATAATTCGAAATGAATAATTCAGTATTTTGCAAAATCGTCCGGTTTGCTTTCAGTCAGGGAGTTAGATGATACGATCATATATGTCTGTCAAAATCAGGATGAAAAATGTCCCAATCACTTTCAACCAAAAATAGCGAGACATCGACGCATCTAAATACTCTCAAAAACGCTGTTTTATCAGGACTTTAAATTCAAGTCTACGCCCAGCAGCCGGTTAGCTTAGCATAATGATGTGGTCCACAAGAAACTGCTTGCTTGCCTTTGTGCGATTGTAAGATAACCAGTCTGCTGTAGCCTTTTTATTAGCACATTATGAATCCTCTCATCTAGTTTTTCAGAAATGTTTGCGTTGGCATCGTTATTACGAGTTCATTCATCTATCGCGGCCCTGTTTGCAAGTCATCAGGGATATTGTCAAAAAGTGTAGCTCACGGTTGCTTTTGTTCCTTCATACTGGCAACATTTTGTGTGCCTACACAGAAGCTGTCAGTCCATCACTTTCTGAATGTTGTTTGTGTGTTTTGTCGCAGCAGAGAAGCCTCTGGAAACAACAAATGTGACAAAGATGAAGACGGGATCCTCATCTTCAGACAGCAGCGACTCCTCTGATAGTGAAGACTCTGAGAATGGTAACGTTAACGCACAACAGCTGTCAGCATGTCTTATATTGAGAAACGTAGCTGTAGTTCTTTATAACATCAACTTTCCTCGTATTTCTACCATATATTTCATAAACCCTTTGTCTATCAGGGCTGGTTCCCAAGCAGCAGAAGAAGACCTCGTCTAACAAGGACACCAAGAGACCCCACCAGCCCCTCAGTAGCGGAGCGGGCCCAGTCGCTCCTCAGCCTCAGATTCCACCTCAAGTGGTCCAGTCCAAACCACCGTATGTCCCGCCTCCGCCTGTCCACGTCCCTGTCCCGTCTCTGGACTCGTCCCAGCTGTTGAGCTCTGGATTTGATCCTCTGGCTCAGTTCATGAACCCTCACCTGACGCAGTCGAACACAGAGCCGAATCCAACCATTACTACGGCGGGTGCCCCCGTCGTGCCCGGCCTCCTCAACGCGAACACACCCACCGGCCAGACGCCCACCGAGACGCATCCTTTCCTAAACCAACATCCCATCTTACCTTCACCAGGTGTGTATACTTCAGGTGTCACATTACAACTTGCATCTTCTCATCACTGAGCAAATCCTCACATCTCAGAAGCTAAAAGAGGCAAATTTTTGTCAATTTGATGCGTCACTTAAAGAATTGTGATCATCAAAATTGCTGTAGATTAAGCTTCCATCAGTCGACTGATCGATTAATCAGCTTACTGTCTCAGCACAAATGTTTTTCATATGTGTTAACATTTCCTTCCGGTACTCATTTTCTTGTTTTTTTGTTTTTGGACTGTGGCTTGTTTTATTTGGCATATCATCTTAAAACTTCAAGACAAATTTGCAGGAAAGATCTTTTGTTTTGTCTCAAAACGAAAACATCTGTAACATCTGTTGTCTTCCATCCCTGTCCTCGTACCGTCTGCAGCGATCCACAATGCTCTACCCCAGCAACCATCGAGACCGAGCAACCGAGCAGCGCCACTTCCTCCAAAAATCCTGCAGCCTCCCCCGTCCTCACTCCCCACCCTGCCTCCATCCTCCTCACCCCAGCTTCAGCCCTCGCTTCCACTCACCCTCCCCCAGCCCGTCCCGCGCCCCCGCGTCCCTTCACCCCCGTCGCATGGCATCTTGGGAACCCTCTCGGCGCAACCCCCACAAGCCCTGCTGGAGGACGACGAAGAGCCGACGCCCACCAGCGCTGACATCACGCCCCTCAGTCAAGTTCACACCTTCTTGCAGTCGCTCCAGCCTCGACCCACCCCGCAGACCCAGCCGCTGCACGTGCACACCCATTCACCTGCGCAGGTCGCCTCTCAGCTGGTGCCGTCGCTGCACACGCAGGCTGTGACCACGCCCACCCCGCACCTGACGCAGCGGCACAGCTCAGGCCACGCGCACATGCGGCAGCCGTTCCCACATACGCACACATCGGCGTCGCAGCAGCAGCAGCAGCAGCAGCAGCAGAAGGGGGTGACCCTGCAGCAGAAGGTACAACAGATGCAACAACAACATCAACAACTTCAACAGCAGCCATCACCGCGCAGCAAGACGGAGCCTTTCTCAACAGGTAAGATATGTTTCAGGGCAACGGCCAGTGTTATGGAGTTTCCAGCGTAGCCAACATATCTGATTTCTGATCAGCACAGTCTGATTACCAGCTTGAGATGTGAGAATTAATTTGGCATTGAGAGCCTTTAGTCATCAGATGATGTGGTGATGGGTTTCGTAACTGCATTTCTTCGGCAATGTGTTCCTCCTTTTGTTCTCCACACGGACTATTTACCTGCATGCTGATTAAAAGCTGCTTAAACAGGATTGGTCAACAGTTGTCAGACTACAGACAGAAACCAGAACATTTCCAATACCACAGGATTCTGCATTCATATGCAGGTAGCTGTTACCACAGATTACTGGTTCCTAAATTGAGGGTCCAGAAAGGAAAAACATATATTTTTTGTTGCACTAAATTAAGTTATAATCACTGCAAAAAGAAAGTACGGTTAGGTCTTCAAAACCAAACCAACAATAAGTCAGACAATAACATGTTGTTAAACCCCATAATCACAGCGGGAACATTGTGATTATGGGAATTAAACGGCTGCTTTGCTTAAAAGGGTAAAAGGAAGTTGACTAATTTTAAAGTCAGACCAGGACTTCAACACAGGAATGTGTTTGTTCTTTTTTATCATCAGTAGGGCTGCAGCTAACACTTAATCCATGGATTATTTTATGGATTAATTGACAGTCAGTAGTGAAAAATGTCCCAGTCTCAAGTCTGAGGTGTTATCTTTAATTGTCCTGTTTTTCCAGGTCAAAATCACCGATATTCAGTTTAATATGATTAAAAAAAAACAGAGAAAAGAAGGAAATCTCCGTATTGTCATATGGGACTTGTGCTGATTAGACTGCTCTAATTACACACTGAATTACTTACACACTGAAAGCTACTGAGCGGTGTTAAATTCTAAGTACTGTGGTTATTGTGATAATTGTAGTCTGAGATTGAGATCATTTTTATGTGGAAAATGTAGTGTTAGACTTGGGAACCACTACACATTGAATTGAAGACTGAAGAACATGCGATATCTCTTCTCCTGTATTTCTAGGTTGCCTGCGTGAGAGCCCTTCTCCCCTGATGATGCACTCTCCTCAGATGCCTCAGTTCCATCCGATGGGACAACAGTCACCCTCACAGACCAAGAAACATGTGAGTCATCCACCTACCTCTGTGCTCTGTGTGTTAGTGTGTGTCAGCAAAACAAAATACTAAAAAGAAAACTCATCTGTTTTAATGCTGAAAGACGTTGTGATTCTTGATAATGGACTCTTTGCGTGTCATTGTGACGTGTCCGCCTGCAGGAGCAGAGGTCCAACCTGGTGGCCGTCAAAGAAGAGAAACCTTCCCAGTCGCCAGTTCTGCCGCCCTCGCCCTTCAGCCCTGCCATGCGTCAAGACTCACACAAACCGGACAGCAAACACAGTGAGTGTCCGAATCTTAAACGGCAGGATCTCTGTTCCTACCTGCAGTCACAGCCATGTCATGTCTTCTGTGACTCTTGAGTTCAGACAGATTTTCTACGTCTGTCTCCATCCACTTTTTTTGCTCATTATCTCAGCATCTGCCTGCCTGGTTATTTAAGCTGTAATTGTGTGTCTCCTACAGGGTTGGATCTAAAGTCAATGGATGGTTCTCGTCCTGGTTCTCGCCTCCCAGACTCTCCAGCCCCCCCCTGCTCCCAGCAAGACATCAAAATCAAACAAGAGCCCAAAACTCCCATCGCTCCCAAAAAGACACAGGTGTGTGATGAGACGGTGATGCTTTTAGACACATTACAGCCACACCACACTTTTGTTTGGTTTGTCTATGATCTCTCCTTCTATTTAAACCTTTATTAACCCTCTCTCCTCGTCTTCTCCCAGGATGTGAAGTTAAAGAACATGGGTTCTTGGGCCAGCCTCGCTCAGAGGTCCCAGTCGACGCCGGCCTCCGCCGTGCGCTCCTCCAGCGACAGCTTCGAACAGTTCAGGCGGGCCGCCAGGGAGAAGGAGGAGAGAGAGAGGCAGCTGAAAGCCCAGGCAGAGCAGGCGAGGAGGGAGCAGGAGAAGCTTCGGTAGGTGGGAGGAAGACGGAGAAGTTTGTAGCAGGGAAAGAAGCAGAAACAGAGGGATGTAATGAGAAGTTATTAAAGGTTGTACAATCGTATTATGTTGTTTCTGCATGTTTAATATATATTCAGCCTTTGTTCAGTAAATGTTAGAGCTCACGGACCTGCTGATGTCAGACACTGAACTTATTTACATTTTTCTTCCAGTAGCCGCGACGACGATGACACCATCGAGCACGCGCGTCGAGCACAAGAAGAAGCCCGCCGTCGCCAGGAGCAACAGTCACCGCTTGCTCCGACACCTCCGGCTTCCACCCCTCCCACTCACTCCCCGCAGGCCCCACCTGTCCAGCAACAGGCCCCGCCCCCGCCCTCCGCGGCTGCACAGAACACTCCCGACCAGCAGAGGGAGATGGCCCGCCGCCGTGAGCAGGAGAGGCGCAGGAGAGAGGCGGTACGCACCAAACTGTCTTTAAAAGAAACACTGATTTCTGGTTTCGCAAAAAGGACTCTCCTCTTTAATGCTGCCCGTTGTTCTCGTCTCTTCTGCAGATGGCCGACACCATCGACATCAACTTCCAGAGCGACCTGATGGCCATCTTTGAAGAGAATCTGTTCTGAGAGGGATAAAGCCAATAACGGGAGTGAGAGAGGGACACAGTAGACACACAGACACAGTTTAACACAAGCAAATAAACCACAAAGCTCTGATGCACCTGGTTGCTGCTCACACACACACACACACATAAACAAACACACACATAAATAAACAAACACACACACGACTTGGTAGTAACTGTCCCTTTCTCTCAGTAGTTGAAACAGCTGGCTTGTGTCATGTGAATGAGAGGGGGGAGTTAAATTAATGCCCTCTTCTTTTGCTCCAACCTCAGATACGTTTTGGTGTCTGGTTTGGTGTTTATGGTTGTTTCCACGGACGGCAGGTCGAATTTAAAAAAAAAAAAAAAAAAAAAAGGACAGTGAAACGATAAGTCGGCTCCCTCGAGGAAAAACAAGAAAGACAGGATGAACAGGAGGGGACAGAACTTTTACATTTTAAAAAAAATAAATAATGTCAACGAAGAGGTGAATTTAATTTAAGAAATTAAGTTGACAAACCTTATTCTCTAATGTCTTGAGAGGAGAGAAGATGGTTTTAAAAAGCAACGGGTGAACAAATTACAAATGGACAGATCACTTTTTTTTTGCTGTTGTTTTTTTTTTCCTCTCTTTTAATTATGTCTCTTAAAAAAAAAAAAGAAGATATTTGA
Organism: Sparidentex hasta; assembly: GCA_030272975.1. Taxonomy (NCBI): domain Eukaryota; kingdom Metazoa; phylum Chordata; class Actinopteri; order Spariformes; family Sparidae; genus Sparidentex; species Sparidentex hasta. The sequence goes on along the minus strand of JARJLU010017679.1, from coordinate 78,686 downwards.
AGCTGGATTTTAGCTGCGAGGGGTGGGCTGGTGTGGTCTAGTTTAGTCAGGCCCAGCGGTCGTCTGAGAGTCGTTCGCTTTCCTCAGGACACGGTGGGAACGCAACAGCCCCGGCCACATTCAACACACTTTTCTAAGACACCCTTCCTCTCTTCTAATTCTCTCTTCACTCACTAATTGGAGAGGTGGAGGCTTCAGGTGGTGCTCGGTCTGCGTGAACATCCGAGGGCGACGAGGAAGGAACATTTTAAAAGGTCTCCGAGTGTGTCCTTTGCCTTAGCGCTCTGGCCTGTAAACTAACAATCATACCCTGCAAATTATACATGTTAAATATATAAATAGATACATGAATATATATTATATACGACGAAAAGTCACCGAAAAAGAACATGAGAGGAATTTGGATTTCGGGGGAGCAAAGCTCGTCTCTGTGTTCATCTCTGAGCTCTGGTTTTGATTTTGTAGAATTTACTGTAAAGAAGAAAAAAGAAGAAAAAAAAAAAAAAAACTTTTTTATGATTCTATTGAGAGGATTGTTTCGTCTGTCTTATTCTCTCTCATAACTTTTTTTTCTGTTCGTTTTTTTTTTTTTTTTTTTCTCGACTCTATGCCAAAACCGATCTATTGAGTGCTGAAAGTTCATTCACATTTTTTTTACATGTAAAATGCATTTTCTTTTCACTTTATATTAAAGGCTATGTTTTTATTGCTATTTAATTTTCCTTTTACCCCCTTTTTAAATCCGAAGTCATGCAGCAGTTTTTGCTCTGTAATAGCTTGAAGAAGCGGTTCCAAAATCACTGTACGCCCCCCGTCATTCTGTAGGTGTTCGATATCTGCACTTAACTACTTCTTTACTGGCATCTTTTTAATTACTTCCTGACATCATGTACATGTTTTGTTTTTCTTTTTTTCTTTTTTTAGCCTCTCTTAGCCGTCGCGTCCTCCACTATCTCCCTCACAGTTTCTACAGTCTGTATAATAGGTTTTTTGTTTTGTTTTGTCTTTTTAGTTTTTATTTTTTTTAAATCTTTCGTCGTCCGTGGTAACTCTTTCGGGATGTCGTGTGCCATTGTGTGTTTCTGGAGGCAGGAGCCTTTCCTGGTTTCCTTAGTTTGGCCCAGAGATCTGTGAGTGTTTTCGATTCTATAATCACTATATTTTTTTTTTTCCTAAATGTTTAATTCATTTCTTTTTTCCCCCTTTCATATTTGATTGTTTCTGAGTTTACCGGTATTCTTCTTTTTTTTTTTTTTTGCTTTTTGCTTTCTCTGATTTTATTTTACCCAGAACAACCTGTTGGTATGTTGGTGAGTGAGACATTGAGGTCAATAGATTCATCTTGTTCAGATTATGGAGTACAACATCTTTTTTTAAGAAAAGTATTAAAATAATATTTAAAAAAAAAAACAAAAAACAAACCTGTAAGAACCTTGTGTTTGTCTTCTGTCTTCTTGGGCTTCTTGTTCTTGCAGTTCACTGTGTTGTGTGCGGTTTTAAATCATGAACCCTGCTGTAGTTGGCACGTTTTGGCCACATGGGGGCGCTATATAGAAGAGCCGAGGTCAGGTGAAGATGGAGCTGTGATTCACTGGTGTGTACTTAACATACCCTATAAAGTCAAAAGTATGTGGACGCCCCCCATCCGTGTACTTCTGTTACCTTTTACACTACAGCTGTTTTTTTATGCTTTGGGCTCCATGCAGCATATTTTAGGCAGCAGTTGTTTAAGTTCGGTCGCCCGTACAAACAGGTACTTCAACCAAAGTCCCAAAGTATCTGATATTAAATGTACCTGAGTAACACAAGTTGATTATAAACACATTTACGTACATGTAAATACTGGGTCGATCAATATATTCAGCTTGTTTGTATCATTTATTGGTGAGGGATTAATCTAAGAATGTGCTGCTGCAGCTTATAATCTACAAAGTAACTGGAGTGTTCAAATAAAAATAGCGGAGGAGAATATTTGGTAATGGAGTAGAAGTTTAAAAGTGGCAGGAAAATGGAAATACTTTTAATACTTTAAAAACATCTGCAGTTCTTGACTATGTGTACTTGCACAGCAGCCCTTAACCACAAACCCCAGCCGACACCTTTTGGTAAAAGCTGGGACACTGAATGCGAACCAGACTCAATAATAACCAACATCAGTGGTGAACCGCACTGATGCTGTTGTGGCTGAACGACGGAGTGAGTCCCTGCAGCCGGGCTGCAAAACCAGACGAGCTGTAACAGCAGCAGATTGGAATATAATGTCCAACTTCTTGTTTTTTTTATACTTTAGAAGCATTTTAATGAACATTTAACAGCTTGTTTTAAAATGTCAACAACCAGTAAGACATAAAATGGGTTGAATTGGTTTGAGAAGACGTTATTCGAGGGTGTAAATAACGTCTTTTCAAACCAAATTTGGGATCTTGAGGCTTCGATTACGCCAGATGAGCCGTACGGATTCTTAAAACCTTGTCCCAGCTCAGTTTAGTTGTAAGTAGGGACAAGAAATGACCTGAATTGTCTTTTTTTTTTTTGACAAACTGCTCCTTTTAAGGTTGAGCTCATCACATACTATCGGCTAGTTTAATCTACAGCAGCGCATCCCATCCTATAAGTCCTAGAGAAACCACCATACTCTCTTTAAAAAAAGTTTCACCTTCATCCTCCAGTTTTTATCACAAAGTCTCAAACTGCCACATTTGGAGACGTGACGCTCTGACAAGCAACTAGTAACTAAATGTAAAATGTAAAAAAACATGGAAATATTCAAGTAAAGTCACTCGAATTTGCACGTTACATCTCAGCACTGCAGACGGTGGAGGTGAAGATGGCACCAGATGAAGTGTGATCACAACAGGAAACTAACCAACTAACCAACCAACAGAAAGGAAGTGAAACTAAAGTGAGTCAAAAAATTAAGTGGACACAAGGTTTCACAAGGTGTTGGAGGAGATCTGGGTCTGTGTGCAGGATGTACTCTGACAACACACACACAGACACACACAGACACACACAAACAAAAAACCCAGAGGATATTGTGGTTGAGACCAGCTCAGACCAGCTGCCGGCAGACAGAGGAGTTAAACGGATCCCAGAAGCGAGCTTGGACGACTCCTCGACCCTCAAGTCCCGCACATCTGCAGCCTCGGCTCGCTCGAACGCGCTGCTGAAACTATGTAGACTGTTGTTTGGAACTGTATCCTAAAATCTGTGTCTGCTGTGGCCTTGAGCGCTGATAACCCTGCTGCTGCTGCTGCTGAGTGGATCTGTTCTCTTCAAATGCTCTTCATCTCACCAAGCGAGCAGAAAAGCCCCCCCCCACACCCACACCCATCCATCGCCTTTGACTTTCAAATGAGAGCCCTTGTGTGTGTTTTTTTTCTTTCCCTTTTTAAAAGTCAAACCAGGACATGACAGAAACTTACTGCGGGTCCAAAACCCCCCAGCTGGAGGAGAGGTGAGCGAAACTAAATGTGGCAAAACTGCCAAGCGAGGGCCCTGAATTTATCAGGTGAGGATGAGAAGGGGCCAGCATTAAGATAAGGGATGCTCGCTTCTCCCTCGCCTAGATAAGAAATATGCACAGGACGCAGAGCGAGCAGCGGTTTAATGTGAAGAAACTGAGAGTGTGAGTTATCTGGAAGTGAGATTTAGAAATGTTTCAGGGAACCAGGGAGCGTTTGCGGCTTAATGAATAAAAGAAGTGAGAGTGTGACGCGGGGGTGAATGAATAGCAGAGAAGGAATGAGAAACATTAGTTACAACTGCGTGTGGCAACAGATACTCGAGAGCTGCGAGTGTTCACCGAGCCGTCATGTGATCCTCTCGTGGAGGCAGAGAGGCAGATCTGCACTCTCACAGCCTCTTCTGTTCAGGTCCACTTTGTTCTGTATCTGAGCAGAAAGGTACATTTGCTAATTCATGTATTCAAGCACAGTTTTTTTTAAATATATATTTTATTTGTTGTGTCCTGTTTCGTTAGACGTAGGCCGAATACTTCCTCTGCGTTTCGGAGGGAAGCCCTCGCAGGAAAAGTCTTTGTTTGGCTCCTGATCCTTTAATACAAAGCAAAGTCGACTTGTTACATCATGTCCGTGGTTGCATGTGAGCGCCGGCTGTGACCGATTCCACCAAAAACATGTTTTCTGTTTGAATTCAAGAGGCCTGAAGAGGATTATTATTATATTTATCAAGGAGATAAACAGCATTTGTGTAGCAGAATTGGGTTAAATGCCTCCTGACACATTAAGTTAATTCATTTTGTGATCTTTGACAGGTTCTGACGCCCTCGTTTGGAGACACTGGATAGCAAGATGACACAAGACTAGAGCTGCTGCAGATAACCGGTATTGACAGCAAGTGTGATGTTGAGGAAATTAAATATCAGGTAAATAATCCAGCGCCTCTTTAGTGGTTTCCGTTTCTTTCTGTTCTCCTTTTGTTATAGTAGACGGAACAGAAAAACAAGACGAGAAAGCTTGCAGATCAAGTCAAGTGTGTCTTTGCAGCAACTCATTGATTTACTACTTCTGTGCAAAATCATGTCGAAAACCAAAAAGTCCTCTCTGGCTACACAGAACCTCCACCTCCACCTCCCTGCATTCGTATGTTCATTTAACAAAGAAGACAGACAGTAAACAAAGATGAGAAGAGAAGGATCTGGTGCTAAATGTTCCACTTTGTTTACTAGCTCATCACCATTATCTGCTTCGTCAGTAACAAACAGCTTCCTGTTGTGTCTGGATATGAGCTGGCCTGTGACGGGGAACCGAAACTGAAAAGTCTTGTGCTGTAAAAAAAAACAAAAAAAAAACAACCCAATAAACAGCGAGCTGAAAGACGCTAAAGTGCTCCGAAACAGCTGCATCTCACGATCTCACAGCAATCAAACACGTTTCACGTTGAACCAATTCAGCAAACCGAAAAAAAAAAAAAAGTCCCACATTCCCTCGGGTACTGTAAGTGGCAGGACCACATGGAGGTCTGCTTCCCGCTCATTTACATTTCCCAGGAACTGCGATGTCAGAAAAGTATGTGTGTGTTCGTGTGTGGCGGGGTCAGGAGGGGGATTTTCTTTTTGGGAAACGTACAGTACAGCACGCCAGCGGCTTGTTCTGCACATGTACGACTTCCCGTCCGCGCTCCGATTGAGTAAGAGACCCGCTGCTGCCTTCCTGCTAATGGCATTAAGAGCGGGGGCGGGGTGGGTGGAAATCACTGATGAGGGCAATCACTGGGACATCAAGGCCCTCCCACAATCAATGCCAGATGACAATAAGCGGCTCCATGTGGGATTTATGCGCACGCCAGGAACACATAAAGTCACAATTCTGACTCGAACATTGTTGCACAAGACCCCACATAACTCTGACACACGCTGCTGCTCACACGCGAATCGCTCTGAGATCTCGTGTTTTTTTTTTTTTACGGCGCACATGGTCGCCTGTGGGCGTCGGTCTGGCTGTCATTGAGTTGTTGACTCCGCTTTTTCTTTTCTTTTTTCCACCCCCCCCCCCGCCACACACAGGTCGAGAGCGTCGACGCCCCTCCTCAGTAAATCACTCTGAGGCGCTCGGCTCTTCCTCCGTCGTTGTCTTGGGATGCACGCAACGCTTCCTTTTCCTCCCTTTTCTGCTTCCTGATCGACAACAACCTTTTGTCTGTTCTGACACTTTTTTAGTAACACAGCATTCTTTTTTAAATAACCTCTTGACTTTACATTTGCCCAAGTGTATGAATAGCATCAACGCGTCATCGAGAATATTGAGGCCTGTGAGCTGATTTAACAGACTTCCTGCAGTTATTTCACACCAGCTCCGGCTACTGCAGCGATGTTTACCTGCACCCTCGGGGTTTCTGCAGGAAGATTGTGAGGAAGCAAATCAAAAGTATATCTAGTATTTGAAACAACACATCTGGATTCAAAATCGCTGAGGTGCTCATCTTTCAACCTGCGTACGTTTTTCTGCAATCCACGGATATGTCGCGACTCAGCGTTTCTTTACCTTCCAGTTTTATGTTATGACAGTGTGATGTTTACGATCTGGTTCGATTCAGGCACAAAAACAACTAGGTTAGGTTTAGGAGAAGATCATGTTTTACTGTAAAATGCCTGTTTTATCGTCACAAACGCGGCTGGAAATTGTCTCGTCCCCTACTTTAAGAAAACAGCCGTCCCTGTCCTGCCCAAACCTCTCACGCTGATGGAAAGTCACCATGAAATGAAAAGTAGAAGAGGACTTAAAATCCGACCTTTGACCCTTTTGCTGCATGTCATCTCCTCCCTCTCTCCCTGTTGCCTTTGACTCCTCACCCGTTCTTTCACTGAGGCCAAGGAGAGGCCCAAAAGATAATCATTTAAAAAAGTGAAAGTTTCTCCAGCTGAGTTCCCAGATTGATTTGAAAAGACGATATTAACTCAGCGGTCGAGCTTGTGCACCCGCCTCAGACGCTAACGCGAATAGCTTAGCAGCTACAAAAAAGGGACGTATGACTTAAGCGTGGAGCCATCGTTAGTTACGTGGGTCCACATCTACATTGAGTGTTTAACAGACAGATTGAGCAGAATGAATCTTTACATTCTCAGTTTAACTCGAGGCTGTTCTGGTGTTACGTGCTGCTGCAACACCTCACTGAGACAAACCTGTTGTATTGCGCTCTGTTGCGGTCACCGTGGTGACTTTTGCAGCCCTGTTATGAAGCAAATATGAAACAGACGATTAAAAAGAATACTGAGCGCATCTTGCAGAGCTCTGACACTTTTGTTGTGGTTTTTTCGTTGTGAGAGTGAGAGCGTGCAAACTCGACCTCCAGTTAGTTAGAAAAGCTGAAGAGGCTTCCTGTCCCGGGTGAGAGTCGAAACGTCCGCAGGAAACTGAAACGAGTCCAGTTTCTGACGATACAGCACTCAGAACTACCAACACCTGGATGACTGAGAACCTCCATCAGCGAGTGAGAGCAACACGTGTCACGTCGGGTGAAATTAGTTTCTGCCAGGTCTTCTTAACGCTGCCGGTCCGAAGCCATGAAGTTAACATCGATCCGAGGAAATCACCCAACATCCTGTCCTGTCGCTCTCCTCCGTCGGCTCCGAATGAGTCTTATTGATCAATATGGCGACGCAACTTTCCCGCGTAGCAGCTGTTTAATGTGCGCTCACACAAAACAAACCCGCCATAAAACACGACTCATGGTGCAATAAGAGCACATTTCAGACCTTATTATTAACATTACGTCTCTGTCCCGGCGGTAACCCCTGGCCTGCTGGGTATTAACGCCCTGACACGCCACATTCGTTCGGTCGTGTTTCGATGACAAACAGGTGTGCGCGGCGTGGAGAGGGTGGGGATCAGCATCTTCATCACCATGGCGACGGCGTGAGCAGCATCCGGGGGCAATCAGAGAGGAAATCAGGGAGCGGAGAGACAGAGAGAGACAGAGAGAGAGAGAGAGAGAGAGAGACACGCCTCGATGCCACAACATGGAAACTATGACTGCTGGAACACACTGTGGCCCGAGCGCTCAGACACACGCCAGCCGCCCGGCGAGGACAGCGGAGTGTACATGTTGAACAAACACGGCTGTCACATCTCTCACACGCTGACCTCCACACGCCTGGACCTTTTTGTATAAACAGGAAAGACCATCCACTCCTTCCTCGCCCCTGCTTCTTCACTCTCCCTCCATCTCTGCCCGTGCCGTGCCGTCGTCCTGTTATTTTCCTCCTTATCTTTATTCCCTCCCTTTCTCCGCTCGTTTTCATTATGCGACTGCGGTTTGAAGGGCTCCATAAACCTTAATGCGGCAATATGAAGCACAAACACGCTCATCCTGAACTGCAGGTTCGAGCTGTGGAGGAAAAACAAAGACAAGCAGCTTCTTTCTGCTCCTGACGTGATGTACCGACAGCCTCTCTGGATTGTGCCCTGTCACCGGGGCGGTGAACCGGGTCGCCCCGCGGGCCCTCGTGCCCTCGCCTCCTGAATTAAACATGAGCCTGAGAGCCTATTGTTGCTGGAGGAACGGTGGCGGAGTTGTTTCTGTGGCTCGCATTGTCATCATTGTGCTGTAATGGGAGGACGAGGTCAGGAGGCCGGATGAATCGGAGGTCAAGATTTTAGACCTTCAGGGTTGTGAACTTTTAGCTTTCGGTATCGAACATCGATTCTGTTACTGTGATAACACCAGGTTGTATGCAGAAGGATCTGAAGGATTGGATGTTAGAACTTTATTAGTTAAAGCAACAAAATCTCTGTTACGTGGTTGTAATTCCCGACCCAGTGAGTGTGTCTGCTGATCCGGGGGTTGTCTGATCATCGGGGCTGGTATCGAGCTTTTTCTGATTAACTGTATCTGTAATTTTTCTGCCAGGTTTCCGATAAAACACGCTAATTTAAAAATATGCTACTTTCGATGCAGCATCTTCTCACACAGTGTCGCCCACAACAACATCTAATTCTCTTTTAGTAGTTTATTAACACGGAATGATCAAAATCTGCAAAGGAACTAGTGACTGACGTAGCAGCAGGAAGAAGCAGAAAATAGAAATTACTCAAGTTTTCAGAGTTTTTACTGCTACAACTCAATATGTGCTCCAAATATCTAATGTCAGTCTTCTTGATTTCTAATAATTGGCGTCAGTATCGGCCCTGACAGAAGACGTATCGGTCGACCTCTGAGATCCCAACGTACCATCAGCAGCCACCTCGATTTCTGTTTTACCAGAAATGTGACAGTGAGACTAAAGATTCAGATAAAAACCCACAGAGGGTGAATACTGTATTTGCATGAGGACGATGTGCTGAATTGTGCTTCTTAATTAATTTATTCGATGCAGAGAACCGAAGGGACTGGAACCATGAAGCAGATTAGTTCAGCTCTGTGACAAAGGGAAAGCAGACAACGCAGCTGCTCTGCGGACGTTTATAGAAAACCTGTAATGGACGGTGGTGGAAAAAAAACAAAAAACACACAGCTTAATTATAATTCTGTGGTGTGGGTACTTTAAGTGGTTATTTCGGTGCTCCGAAGACTTCGCTTGCCCATCTCTGTTAGTTTATTTTAAGGCCGTTGCATCACGTTAAAGTATTTGAGCTATTTCCCTTCATTCACAAGTGGACAATTAAAAAGGTGACAGGAAACAGAGGGGAGAGACAGAAACAATGTCCAGGTCAGAAGCCTCAGACTGTTTCTCTGCAGCCTTTTCTCTTTTTGTCATGTGTTTGTCTCTGGATTACAATTATTACAACTCCTATACTTTACAGGACGTAATGAGCAATAATTAGACAGAGAGCCCAATTTCCATGTCAAAGAAAAGTCTCAGTTTGTCGTAAGTAAGTAAAAGTATCGTCTAGTTTTGTGTTAAAACCTCTCAGTGACCCACTCGCTCTGCATACATCACCGACACCAACACGTCCGCCAACAGACAAACGGGACCAGAAACAATGAAAATCCCATTAAATCTGCTGATACACAAAAGCAGCGCTGCAATATTTAAACAGCGGGTCTTATATTTCATTAGTATTTCGACACACTGAGACTTTCTCAAGCTGAAAAATCATCTTTTAAATTGTTGTAGTTCGTGACACAAACAATGTTGTTTGTCTCCACTCACGGTCACACAAATCTGTCCTGAAATAAGGTCCCAGTAGTGACTTCAGCTCTCTACAGGGTGCAAAATCATGGATATAATCATTAAAGATTAAACTTAAAATTTAAGTTTGATTAGATGGAAGTAACCGTCTCTGCAGCCGCTCTGTAACTCCGGGGTCAGTCAGGAGGAAAGAGTCCTGAGAGCGTAACGAGCGATGTGGAAGTAAAATGTTTAATGAGGTGAGACGGGTACGAAGCAGACAAACCTGTTCACAGATTTGCATGTCGTCAGCAGCATCTCAACGCTCTGATCTGATCTGAATAGGAAGCCGGTGAGGCGAGACTCGGATCGGTGCAACCTGATCCGACCTTCTTGTTTGTGTCCAGACTCGAGCTGCAGCGTTCGAAATAAAACGTTGCAACGATTCGGTCTCAGGGTCTCTGCATCAGCTGCAGACTGACTGACTTCATATTATCTGTGTTGTGTTGGTGGTAAAACTGCGATCGTGGTCATTTCTTGGTTGTGCTGATTGAAAGCGAGGGTAGAATCAAATGTAACGCAGAGATTCTTGACAAGAGCTGATCTGACATGAACAGGACGGCAAGAATCAGTGTAACGTAGACGGACTGATCGTCAGCATAGAGCTGCGTTTGTTGATCTGTTCTGCAGATTCGACATGTTTTGCATGCATGTCTGTCTGTCCTGGAGCCCGATCCCTCCTCTGAGGCTCCCCCTGAGCTTTTCTTCCCCTTATTAAAGGACCTTATTTATAAGAAAAAGTAGATTTTTGAGTCTCAAAAATCCCGAACTCGTCAAATATCGACACTCACCGAAACCTGACGCTTCTGTACGACAGCCCTGCAGTGAATCCTGTCATCGTGAAGCTCGTTCAGTTCAGCTCCTGTTGACACTGTGTCACGCTATAAGGCAGTTTTATCTGAGGCTGTAAATCGCGGTGGCTTTGTGCTGAACCGCAGCAAATTTGCTCACAAGCGGGCAGAGAAACAATGAGCCGACTAATGATTATTGTCAGTTTGTAAAACAAGAAGAAAAAAAAAAACAGCTCGCTGTGTCTTATAAATTGCTGAAATTTTAAGATATACAGAGAAGAGAGGTGAATCATCATCAGGAGAATCTGAAACCAGCAGGTTTTTTTGGGGCATTTGCGTTAAAAAAGTTAGTGAAATGGTTAATTAATTAGTAACGTTTGTAAGAAATGTCGATTTTTGAGTCTCATCAGAGCTCATTGGTGCATTCTTCAAAAACTGGGAGTGATAAACTGGGAGTAAGACACAAAAACTTTTCTTCTTCTTCTTCTTCTTCTTCTTCCTCTTCTTTTTAAACCCATCAGACCTTTTGAAAGTTATTTTTCATTAAGCCATGTTCTTCCTCTCTTGGTTCGGGGCTCTGAGGACAGCGGATGTTGTGCAGCCCGCTGTGGTTTTGGGCCACATTCATAAAACTGATTACCTGTGATTTGATCATAACGCTTTACAGATAACACGGTGACCTCCTGCTAACCTTGGCCATAAATTATTCACCTCACCGCCGCTGTCACGACGGTATGAACCCGCCTGGAGAACGTCACAGCCGCTCTCTGATTGGCTGCTCGGCGCTCCTCGTCAGCCGGCAGGGGGCCGCTGTGGGCGGTGCGCGGCGGCTCAGGTTGGCAGCAGCGGCGGAGCAGAGAGCTCCAGGCCGCTCCTTTGTGACAGAGAGGCAGCACAGCAGCAGCAGCAGGAGGAGGAGGAAGACTGTTCCGTACCGTGCCGTGCCGTGCCGCGCCGCGCCCTTTGTGCTCCTCCTGGGACTCACCCGCGCGGATCACTGCGCACAGGTAACAACCGGAAGAGACGGAAGAAGTCCCAAACACAGGTGACCGACACCGCACACCAAGTTTTTTATTCTGGGGAGGAGGAGGAGGAGGAGGAGAAAGAAGCCGGAGTGGAAACACAGAGAAGTCGATCAGTGCGCTGGAAATCTCACAAGTCGCGCGTTTTTTTGCTTTTTTTAGTGTTTGCTTGTTTGTTTGTTCCACCTTGTGCGCAAGAACGTGGCGCAGGACGCGACCTCAGGTACGACGGCGCATTGTTCTCCACTCGGCGAGAACTCAGACCTGGATTTACCTGACAAACGAGTTCACAGATAGAAGAAGAAGAAGAAAAAAAGGTGAGTCCAGTTTGAGATTCCTCCGCTGTGAGTGTGTTCGTGCGTCTTTTTTTTGTTTGTTTGTTTTTTTTGTTCCTGTGTTTTTTGCGGGAGTCCGGGCTTTTCCATCAGCACGTGCTGAGGCATCTTAAGTGTGTGTGTGTGTGTGTGTGTGTGTGTGTGTGTGTGTGTGTGTGTGTGCCCTGAACATCTCCAACACTGTCAGTCTGACCGTGCCCTGTTCTCAGAAGCGATAACGCACCCAGGACACTCCTGTCCCGACTTCTGCGAACAGTTCACACACATCCTGCCTTCTCCTGCTGGCGGGGTGTAACCACAGCACTCCATCCAAGGTGGCACACACACACGCACACTCACACACACACTCAAGTTATAAAGCGGTTATGTGTCCCAATACCAGGATAAGCTTTTATTCACCTGCACAGTCTCCCTGCAGTAAACCGTGTCCAGGTGAAGGTTGTACAGATCAGCTCCTGTTGACACTGTGTCACACACTCTTCACTCTGTGGCAGTTTTTTCTTTTTTTCTTTTCTGAAGCTGTAGATAGTGGTGGCTTTGTGCTGAACTGCAGCAAATTCAAACCTTCCCCACTTTTATTTACACTCACAAAGTGGGCAGGGAAACAATGCGGCGACAACCGATCATCGTCCTTATTGACTGGTTTATAAAACAACTAAAAAGTAGCTCGTTATGCCTCCAAAACTGAGTTTTTTTCAAGTCTAGAATCTAAAAATACACAGAAATGAGTTGCAGATCCCCAGTAGGCGAACCTGAATCCAGCATTTTCCTTTGACATTCCTGCTAAAGATGTTAAATGGTTTAATAATTATCACTCTAGTTGATGATTTCATTATTTGACTCTTGACTAATCGTTTGTTCGACTACCTGTTTCAGCTCCACATCTCTCACGTCTCTCCTGTGATGCAGTCTGATATAAGTACACACATTCTGTTCTCAGGTAGAAATACAGATACTTCACAGTCTTTACATAGAAACTCTTCGTCACCTCGGCAGCGTCTCTCCCTCTCTGCCTGTTTCTGTCTCGTTGTGTCTTTAACGTCTGCTGTGCGTGAAATGAACCGACAGGGTGAACTTCAGTCCCGTGATGGTGGGAAAGTGGCGCGCAGCGACCGAACTGAAAGAAAAATAATCAATGATTCACCTCCAGATTGATTCAAAGTAAAGATTGTTTCGGTGTGAGGAGAAGAAAGTGCCGGTGTTTGTGTTTTTTAAAATGCAGGGAGGAAAAGTTGTCAGAAAAATAGATCCTCAAGTAAAAGTAAAGTAAAAATACTTTAGTGGGAAACAGGTTTAGTTTCTTTTAAATCCTGGTTTCTTTTTCTTCAGTTGAAACCAAGATCTGGTGTGTGGGCACAACGAACGCTGGCTTCTTCTGTCTGAAATGAAAGATGTAGAAGGACGAACTGAGTCAGTTTAATATCTGTTACAGTCAGAAATCAGAAGCTCCCACAGCCCGAAGACATCACGTCTTTTTTTTAAAAAAGGGTCCAAGCAGCGGAAAACTCAAAAGATGAATGTGTAAATCTTCACATTTGAGAAGGCGAAACTGGAAAATCATCTTTAAAGAAACTATCAGAGTTGTTGCTTAATATTTCCTGTTGATTTACTGGAATTACTTGATCCAGAGGCTGTAAAGTGAACAGATGAGTGATAGAAAGAGAAAGAAGAGACATTGTACGAAGTCATCTGATGAGGGAAAGTCCTGAAATTATAATATCTGTGAAACTCACTGTAACCTGATGTCATGTTAATTACTTCAGGTAAACCGCCTGCAGTCAAAGTTTCTTTCTGACTAACAGGAACAAGGTACGCAGAGCGTGTTGTCGTCAGATTCTGAGATAAAAAAAACACAGCTCTTAACTACAGACGGCTGCTTCAGGATCAGATTTTTGGTCATTCGTTTAAAATGCTCCTCTAATGAAGATCGATCAGATGAATAGCAGCTAAACAGACGTTGTTGTTGTTGTTGTTGTTGTTGTTGTTTCGATGTTCCACGTCGCTTCCTGAAATAAAACCCTTCTCCAGTGTATCGACCGCACTGACGTCCCTCGGAGAGGAAGTGTCTGTGCATCGCCTCTGTGTGATTAAACGGTAATCGCTGTGCGGACGACACCCGGTCAAGTCCCACCGGTCGCGTGTCCAGACTTCACAGCTGTGGACGGACGCGCTCTCAGGCGGAAGCGGTCGATTAAATCAAACGCACCCGGGGAAGAGTTCTCCCGCCGAGATGACCAGAATTTGTGTCTGTACCTGGAATCAGAGGTCACAAACAGCCGCTCGCACTCCACCACCTCCGCCGCTGCGTTGGTTTGAGTCCCAGCTGTGTGTGTCTGTGTGTGTGTGTGTGTGTGTGTGTGTGTGTGTAAATCTTTCCTGTTGCTGGCTGAAGCTGAGGCTACTCCACTTTCAGAGAGAGGAAAGCAGGGAGAAGAAGAAGAAGAGGCTCGGGTGTGGCTGCTCTTGGTAATGACCGGTTTGCATTTCAAACCGGTGTTTACTGATTCAGCCCGGTCCATTCACACACAAACACAGAATCACGATGCATGAAAAACACACAGTCATGCGAACGCACAGTCGCTCGGAGCCACACAGAGTGAAACGCCGCAGTGAACTGGGCGTCCAGAGTCGGTGGGGGGGGGGGGGGGGGGGAAGCCGATACTCTGTCAGTCAGTCAGTTTCTTCTAGGCGGGACGCAGAGTGAGGTCAGAGTTAGTCGTGTGTCCAACATTATGAAATGTGCTGCGCTGCTAAACGCTCGAATTAGACATTCGAGTGCCATTTTTGGTACCGCGGGTAAAACCTGACACAACATTGAGCGCGTAAGTTTAAAGGTTTTTTTTTTTTAAATTAAAAGTAATTAAACCTGACGACAAAATACAAATATGCCTGGCATGCAGCAGGGAACAACAGACAGACTGTAGTTGATGATGGATATCGCACTTGAACTATTTCCTCTTCAGATAAGCCTTTTTTTGAAAATAGTGCGAGTGAAAATAAGCAGTGATAAAATCTCTCAACTGTTAAACTGATCGTGGTTCTTTTCTTTTTTTGGAAAACAGCATTATGAAGAAGTGCTGATTCGTGCAGAGGCGCCCTGGTCGACAATTCTTCTTCTCTGGATGGAAACTTGATACCAGCAAATATCAGTTCATCATGATTACTTTCACTACGTCACGCCGCCCCCGGGCGTTACGTGTTGAAGTCGTGATTCTGATCAGGGATGTCGGCTCGGCGGTGCGTGAAGCTAAAAACACACCTGGATCGTCCTCATGTTTCTAACGTTTTGATGTTGCCCCCCGTTAACTTGAATGACAGTAACACAATTTTAACAGCAACGGCTCGAAACCCGTTGTTCTTTCGTGCTGGTTATCAGCGGGAGGAGCGACGAGTCAGGTGGACGCTTCACCCATCACCTGAAGCGCTCCGGCTGGAGGCTGTGAGAGCAGCTTCCTGTGATTTGCCTTTTTAAAACACTCACACAACTTACACTTGCACATACACATCACTGACCTTGAGGAAATGACAGTCTGTGGTTTCACGCCAAGATTGAGACAAGGGGGTGTTTGTAATGTGTGAAACAGGAAAACAATCTTAACTCTTTCAGAAATAACTCCTTACCCGCATATGTCCATATAGGAACTTGTGCCGTGTGTCCCAGATAGTATTCAGTGTTTATAGGTGATGTAAAGAACGTCATATGTGGAGTATTTTTCCCACTACAGCATCATTGAGATGAATTGGTAGTCATGTGTCTGGTAAGTGCATTATGACAGTGTGTTTATCTTCTTTGACAGTAGTCATTCATCCTGTAGCTCAGTTTCGGTCTCCGCCAGCTCTTAAAGGTAAATATCTGCCTCTTAAGTTCAAATTTCTCGGCCGTCTCGATTAACCGTCTCGTAGTTTTTTTCTGCCGTGGAGGTGGTGCGCGGATGGAAACAGATGTGACGAGAGCAGGTTTCTGCCGGTTTGTTTCTGGTGGTTTTAACATCCTGTGACTGCAGCTGCAAGTGTACCGAACCTGCGGCTGCGAATCCCCGAGTTGGGTTTCATTTACGATTTTTATTAGTTGTGCACGTCCAGGTGAGCAGTGTGCGAGTTCTTAAGCCTGTGAAAGCTCTTCGTCATTGTGAGCGGCGTCAAACTCTTCGCTCTCTATCTTTATACGTTCTTTATTGTGGCAGTTCAAAGTCTGTGGTTTTTTTGTGACCTTTGGCACAAAAGTTGCACAGACTGGCGCTGACCCGACCGCTGTGCAGCTGCTTTAATTGTCTGTTTGCAAAGTGCGTCGAAACAGACGATCGCAGCTCGTGTTTGAGCCTCTTGGGGGGGGGCTGCAAACTTCTTTTTTTGTGACAGATGATGAACTAACAAACTCCGATTTAGCAGCACGAGCCAACATTTAGAAATGTCAGAACCTGTGTGATTTAATAGAAGTAGTTATTGTGCTGCCAAGTTAGGCCGGACATTTGATGACAGGTTTTGGTTCTTGACAGCTTTTCATACTTGTGTCACGGAAACATTTTGTTTCGCGCAACATGAACGACTGAGGTTCTTCAGCCCGCCTGTGGAAAACACACATGCTAAAAGATCGAAATCTGATTTGATTACATGCCTGTTTCTCACTTGTGATGCATGTATTACCCACATTGCACCTTGACTGCCAATACTTCAGTTGGACAGTGTGTTAGGCCCACAGCCGCTAATGTCATCCAGAGATGCTATCGTCATGCAGAAATGAGGAACCTTCTGCAGAGTGTTCAGTAGTTCTGCAGTGACACCGACTCTCACGACCTCGCTGGGCATCACACACCTCCCGTGTGGGAAAAAAATAGAAGAACTGATGCTGCTATGTTTTCTCATCTGAGTCATACAACACGAAATACCCAGGAAATATTACCAGATAATGGCCGTTGATTTCCATTGCACGGTGGTCATCACCAGCTATGACTGTAACATTTAAATACATATTGTGAAACACGGTGGTTCGACCTCTGAGGTTTCCGCTGCGCTTATTTCTGCGTTTCTCTGCCAGCCGCTACATAACAGCCGTGTTAGTCTCAGACCAAGAGAGTTTGAGGTAAACTCCAGCTGCCATGTTGTGGCCCAACAGGTATATGAGGACTTTAACGTTAACATCAGTGAAAGTTTTGTTATCGATCAGATATGATGGTGTCAAATATTGATAGAAGGCA
This sequence comes from Sparidentex hasta, assembly GCA_030272975.1. Classification (NCBI taxonomy): domain Eukaryota; kingdom Metazoa; phylum Chordata; class Actinopteri; order Spariformes; family Sparidae; genus Sparidentex; species Sparidentex hasta. Next base: position 61,712 of record JARJLU010017679.1, on the reverse strand, counting down.
AAATATTTCAGCGGTATTATATATATTAAAAGGGGGTGGAATAAAATAAGTTCATACTTTTTCCCACTCCTCCTTTTCAGATATGTAAACAGAATGTATATTTTTTTAGTTTATGTTTACTTTGTTATACTTTGTTATTTTAAATTTTTTCTTTTTTCTTCTCTCTCTCTTTTTTTTTTTACTTATGACTGCCCAAGATAAATTTGTTTTGTTTTTTTTACATATTCAGAATAAACTGTCTATCTAATATGCAGTTTAGATGAATTAGTAAAACTCTGATGTTGCATTTAAGACGGTTACATTGAAGGTAAGCTAAAGTGTGATGCCTGGAAGTCGTTCAGAACAAACAAATGTGTTTTGGCATCTCAGGAAAGAATGTATCGCTCTAGTAGATTTGAGGTTTGAGTTACCTTACCTGACATTGCACGCAGCTATTTGACTACATGCTGCAAACTTTAAAGTGGTGTGCAAACACAAGATAGTGACGTAACAGAGGCGCAACGACAAGTGACGAGTGAAACTGAAGAGTTCACAGGTGTGTGTGTGTGTGTGTGTCAGGTGTGTGTGTGTGTGTGCGTCACGGTGCAGGTAGGAAATGGAGCGTCTCTGTGCACATGACTTTGCTCCGAGCGGTCAAAGATCAACTAGCGTTTGATGGATGGCTCGCGTCTCTGACAGAAGCATGCGAGGGAAAACCTTCCAGCCCTGAACGAGTCTCTCACTTCCTGTCTGCACACCACAGAGATGAGAATGCCAGCCAGTCACACATTTGCCAGCGCAGACGCACCACAAACGCATTATTATTAGTGCGAGGCGTTACTACTCTCCCACTCTGATGGTTTGTTCATGTTTTGATGTACAGTCTCCTGCTGCAGTTTCTTTCTTCCCCCACCTCCCTGAAGTGTTCTGTGCCGTTTCCTTAATGGAACCCCTTTCTTGCGGATGTGTCTCATCCATCGTTTCATTCTGAAGCCTCTAAAGTTCCCACTCCCTCCACATTTTTCTGTTTTGGATTTGGCGTCTCTCTCCACACACCCTTGGTAGGAGAGTGGGTCACTGAGGCTCCTTCCCTCTGCCTGTGTGTGTGTGTGTGTGTGTGTTGTGCATGTTTGGATTGAGATTGAGTTACATAGCTGGATTGTGTAATTGTGAGGTGTGTCTCTGCTGTAGGGAGCCGCTCTGCTGTTTCCATTGTTGGTGAGAGTTGAACTTGGAGCCGGCGGTGCAGTGCGTGTCGTCGTCGTCGTGCTGCGCTGGCTCCTCGCAGGGAAAATGGAGAATGTGTGAGGGAGTGTTGTTGACTCAAAACGCACCATGAGGCTCGTACAAGTTTACCGTAAATAGAGGATTAAAGCACGTTGTTGTTGGCCATGCCGTCTCAGAGCGGAGGCTGGGTTCTTCCCCGAGCCGTGGTTGGTTTTAATTACAGCTCCACCGCGATTATAAAGCCTCGCTCGTTCCTGTCGTGGCTTGTCAGCCTGAGCAGGTCGTTGGTCTTTGAGCTCAGGAGCAATATGACGGTGAGGAGGTGACTCCTGCTGCTGCTGCATCTGTCGATGATCAAGTTTTTCTAGTTTCGGATGAAGATTCTTCAACACGTCAACTTTTCCTTTCTCCGTTAAAAAAACTTAAAACCTGTTTCTATATTTATCAAACAGAAACAAAAACTAAGAAAAGTCGCCCCTGTCACGCAACGTTTCCTCCGTTTGTGTGTTTAAGCTCAGTTTGTTTAACGTTCATCCTCGTGTGTGCTCAGGGCCTTGAGACAGAATATTCTGTAGCGGGGTTATAACGTTGACACAGTTTAATCTGTTTGTTCAGCACCAACATTGTTGTAATTACACACAAGGTGGGTCTCAGTGTTTTGCCCAAGCGCACTTAAATTTAAAGTGCAGGAGGCCAGGAATCAAACCACCAACCGTCCACTAGTTGTAGTAGTTGGACTGCAGGAGATTGTTATTTACTTAGCTAGGGTGTTTTTGTCGCATCAGGGAGCTCAGAATTTTATCTTTCACCTACTCCGGTTGAACATGTGTGATTACATCATCAAATCACGTGACGCACGGCGGAAAAAACGGGCGGTGCCGCCGTAGGATTGCCCCAAAATGGCTGCAGGAGGAAGCGCTGCTTACACCATCCTGTTGTTTTTACAGGATGCTGAGAGTTTGGTTCTCTGCCCAGTCGTGTTGCACGTGCGCGATGGTGTCATGTGGCGTATGTTGCAGAAAGATTACAAATGGAAGACTTGGAAGTTTTGTCAGGGATAATCACGACACTGTTATTTGTCATCATGAACTAATGTGTCATTTTTTTCCACAGATTGGCGACCAGTGGATCCACAGACCTAAAGCTCAAGACGTCGAAGGCGTCCGACTCCAAACTGGATCCCGCCAGTCCTCACCTGTCCAGCTGATGGCATGCAGATCTCCAACCCACCTGAGAGGACGAGTCTGAATGGCGCCCTAGACCTCTGCCTCCCATCTGCGACTCCGCTCTTCCCTCCGTCTTCCTCAACTCGCCACTGATCCCCACAAATCCGCCGGACATCTCAACATGGATACGGAGACCGAAGACACGGTGGGATGCTACTACAACCGCACGGTCAAGTTCTTCTACGAGCAGAGCGGCAAGAACATCAGCGACCACTGGCGCAGCCGCGACTATGTGATCGTCACTCTGGGCATGGGTGTGTGCTTCATCGTCATCTTCTCCAACCTTCTGGTCATCGGCGCCATTTTAAAGAACCGACGCTTTCACTTTCCCATCTACTACCTGCTGGGTAACCTGGCTCTGGCAGACCTCTTCTCAGGTACAAGTCTTTTACTTGCTCTCCTCTCAGCTGTACACCGTTTTCACATCCGTATAAGTCGATTTTATTGATGTTAAAGTGTGTGAGTGTGTATGTTGGGGAAATAGCACAGCAGGGTATCTGGACACATCTACCTTACACTGAGTGAAGCTTTTCATGTGGCTGAGGATGTTATGACTCACATTGTAGGCGCCTAAGCGGCCGGCATCTGCTTCTTGCATCTTTTCATCCTGAACATTTCTGAACTTCAGGCTGGTTGGTGTGTGTATGTGTCATCATGGCACAGTGTGTTCACCTCACACCACGCCTTTCTATAATGAGGATTACCACAGAGGCGGTGTAAAGTACTCTGCCGGGTGTTCGTGTGTCTGTGGACAGATTTTGTCACCTTAATAGCGACATAACCGCACGAGCTGCGGTCACAAAGGCGTGTCGTTAGAATCAAAATGTAGCCCGACGTCGAAGCGGGGGGGGGAAGTCTGGCAAGGCTGCTGAAAGTACCACATTTAGTTTAAGTTGTGGATCGCTTTAATCCCAGTTTCAGTCTTTCCCGTCCACTATAACGGCCCACACACACTGAAAGCGATAACTAGCGCGCCTCACCTGAACTGGTCATCAGTGCGGGTGTCAGCAGTCAGCTGTATTTTGGGCAGAAGTTGCTTTTTATTTGTAGTACTCATATTCCTCCACACTGACCTCAGTTGTGCCTGAGGATCCCACAACACACACACACACAGATATACACATGCAGTGTGTCAAACCATAACAAACATTTCTATCGAATCTGGGAGTTGAGCCTATCTCTGCTTCATCGTACTGCGTGCTCGGACATGGAGCAGAAACTGGAGAGTTTGTTCCTGTGTTGGTTAATAGGAAGAAAATCTGATCTGCTCCCCTGAAGACAACAGTGTGCAGAATGTTTTCTGGTATTAACCCCCTCGCTCTCCTCCTCCCAGGTGTCTCCTACCTCCACTTGATGTTTCATACTGGTCCCTGGACCATTAAGCTGTCTAAGTACCAGTGGTTTGTGCGGCAGGGGCTGATCGACACCAGCCTGACGGCGTCGGTCCTCAACCTGCTGGCGGTGGCCGTGGAGCGCCACCAGACCATCTTCAACATGCAGCTGCACAGCAAGATGAGCACGCGGCGTGTTTTCATCATCATGCTGTTCATCTGGGTGGTGGCCATCATCATGGGCCTGGTTCCCACCATGGGCTGGCACTGCCTGTGCGACCTGGAGCACTGCTCCACCATGGCGCCGCTGTACAGCCGCAGCTACCTGGTGTTCTGGGCAGTTCTCAACCTGCTGACATTCACCATCATGTTGGCCGTCTACACCCGGATCTTCCTCTACGTGAAGCACAAGAGCAAGCAGATGTCGCAGCACACCACCCAGATGAGACACCGGGAGACGGTGTTCAACCTGATGAAGACCGTCTCCATGATCCTGGGTGAGGAACACGTCTGTAAACCGAAAACATACTGACACCTACTTTATTTTCTAACCCTAACCCTGTAGTCTGCTGCAAGCACAAACAACTGAGCTCGTCCTTCAGCTATTTGTATTCATTAATAACAAAGGAAATCCAGTCAGAGTCGTCCGTCCTGCAGTATTAATCTCCGCCGTTAACAATGACTCAGATGTTGTCAGTTGCTCAGGGAAAAAAAAAAAAAATCCCTTTCGTGTGGGCAAAGTCTGGCATCAGAAAACACGGCGCAAAACAGTCACAGCTGTGAGACAAAATGGAAGTAATGACAGAAGTGTTCACTCGTGATCTTTTCAAACAGTTGTTTGGCCAGAAGAAAGTAAGTTATTAAAGGCTCTTCTCACAGCCATCGTAAGCAGATGGTCTCTTATTTTGAAAGTCCTGAAGAATGTGAAGCAGCTTACTTTCATTTAACGTAACACTGAACCTGTTAAAAAGGTTCTTGAGTTGTACCTTCTGGTTTTGTGTGGTAAAAGCTGCAGTATTGCTCGGTCCTGTGAACACATTTGACTCGCGACACGTTTTTTGAGACGAGCTTGTTTACTGTAGACCGGTTTGACCTTTCTTGGGCTTCTTCCAGCACGAAACGACAACATTTTGGTGTAAGATAGATGTGTTGTTTAGATTATTAAATTAACTTTAATTCAAATATTGGCGTTTAAATGGTCTGTTTGCCATTATGCTCATGTTGGGATTTATGTTAAAAATGATCAGCAGTGCAGTGCTGAAGCAGGGTGATTGTTGGGAAGTGAGGTCATCCATGAAGTTTTCTTTATTGGTTAAGTGGTTGTTAGTGTCAGAGAGTTTGAGAGACACTTGCATATATTAAGTATTTGTGATTAAATAAGCAACAGTCAAACTTGAAGCCAGAAGAAGACGTCTTGATTTCCCATCGTAGCGCTTAAAAACTCTCCTCATCTGCCTCGTCTGTGCTGTGCAGCGGTGGTTTGATCAGATGTTATCGTACACCTCTGTCAATCTGAAGCCATCTTCGTGCAGCCGATCTCCGACTGCTTCAGCCCCGCTCGAGACCACGAACCACAGAAAATATCTGATTGAAAATTGTTCAGCTCATTTTGCAGATTGTGCAACAGATCCGGGCGTTTTTTTCCTTTTTTCTTGGAAAAAGGCTCGACTGAATGAAAACCACAAAACGCAGACAGCCTCGTACGTACGAGTGCACAAGCAAGCTGGCATGCAGGCTCGTGTCTTAGCTTGTCTGTACTTGTAAAAACAGACTTTACAGACTTTACAGACTCCCCCCCCACACACACACACACACGCACACATACACTCAGGTTCACTCCTTCTCCCACCGATTCCTCCTTGTTTTCTGCTGAACTGGCCGTGCTCCCTCGCTCCACTGCTCTCTTACCCAGCCTCCCCTTCTTCCTGCTCGCTCCCATTTTGAACTTTCAATTAAATTCCTTAAAGTTTTCAAAATGTTACTTGTCTATCGGTCGCTCAGCAGCCGCGATTCAGCACCTCTGGCATGTGAGGAGGGCGAGGAGCGACCCGAGCATGCCCTGACAGGGAGCTGCATAGCTGAGTTACTGCGACAGAAAACAGCCATTCTCTGCCCGTATAACACCACTCAGAGTGTGTGTGTGTGTGTGTGTGTGTGTGTGTGTGTGTGTAATCTTGTCCTTCCATGCATGTGAGGACTAACTTGTGTCTTTGACCCTGATTGTGTGGACATCTACGTGAAGTGGGGACATCTCGTCCTCTCGTTGCCACATTTTGAGGGTTCGGCTCTGGTTTTAGGGTTTTGAAGTTGAGCATGCAGTCACGACAGTTAAAGGTTACGGTTTAGGGGCTGAGGAATGCAATGCCCAGTGTGTATATGTGTGTGTGTGTGTATTTTACCACATAGCTTTACACATTTCCGCCTGCAGCCTGTATGTGTGCATGTGTTGGCGCTGAGCGTGCCGCGAATGTGTGTGCATAATGAATTCCTGCGCTGCCTAATCGAGTATTATGATAATGAAATCTGATCATACAGACTAAACCCAGTCCACACGCTGACGTGTGTGTGTGTGTGTGTGTGTGTGTGTGCGCTCGCATTGTCTACAGAGGAATTTACAGTACATGCCCTGTCTCCCTCAGCCACCCCCTACTTTTTCGCATTCTTTACAACTCTGCCTGCTCATTTTCTTTCCTCTTCGTAACTCCTCTTTTATCTGAGACGTTTTAATGTTATCACAAGTCTTCTAATGACCTCACGTACCCTTGATCTCCCTCTCCTTGCTGCCCTCTCTATCCTCCCTTCTAACAGGTTTTTTTGTGATCTGCTGGACGCCCGGCCTGGTGGTGCTGCTGCTCGACGGCCTGGGCTGCGAAGAGTGCAAGGTGCTGCGCTACGAGAAGTACTGCCTGGTGCTGGCCGAGTGCAACTCCTTCGTCAACCCCATTATCTACTCCTTCAGGGACAACGACATGAGGAGGACCTTCAAGGAGATCCTGTGCTTCCTGTGCCGGCGGGGCCGCAGCAAAACCAACAACTCCGGAGTTCACTTTAACACCCTGGAGCACGAGGTACTGTCCGAGAGCAACGGACCCGACGACAGCAATCACAAACAAAACAACCACTCTGCTCACAAAGGACTGTCAGAGATAAAACCCCTGAAAAGCACACTGAGACATGCAGCGCGACCTTGACAGCCGCTACAGAAACAGCCTCACAGTTACGCACGGACAGACTTGTCCGAGTCGACAACAAGCGCAAAGCAAAAGTAAAAACATCCATCTGCCAATCAGATTCAAAGAAAAAAAAACACCTCATCATAACACGTCTTTGTTTTCAACCTTAGTCGCTTCAAGCAGATGTAATTGATTTTTTTTTTTTTTTTACATTATCAGCGTATCACAGGAGTTGTGGAAAATAATTAGACATGTGAAAGCTGTCACTCGTAGTGACAAGAGACACAAACTTACCACCTAAATCTGCAGCTTCCCGTCAGCTTTAAAGAGTTTTATAGTGCGTTTCAGCTCCATTTCCAACATTGAATTGTTTTGATTCACTCTCACCATTCTCCTAGTGTCATTTTTTGGCGGCAACAAACAACCGTTGTCAGGGATAAAGCTCTGAACGGCCCCTGTACATTCGTCAAACAGCAGACAGACGGAGTTAGCAAGTAGCTGCTGAACATGTGAATGATCAGCAGTCACTCCTATTGATCGTCTCCACCCCAGATCGACTGCGAACATGCTAACACTCGTCAGTCTTTGGGCGCGATGCTATAACTCACGTTGACGTTAAGGCTGAACCTCCTCTGGATGTATTCTGTGGAGGACGGACGTGTCAGTATTTTTCTGTTGTTTCCACTAATCCCTGTCATTCTGCGCAAAAACCAGAAAAGGCAAACTCGTGCACCGGCTGGATTTACACCCGATTAAAGGAGACAGACGTTTCCCTCAGGAGGTGGTAGAGACCAAACACAGAGCTAAAACAGACTGAATGTTGGTTTTACATTTGAGAAATATGACTCCAAATGAATGATAACGTGCGCGTTATAACTGCTGGATGTGTAAATAAGCAACTGTATGCTAAAAACTTCTATCATGTCAACTTAATGAGGATATGTCAGCGTGTGTCCCGCCCCCAAATGACCAAAACAGCCAGTCATTACTGTCTTGCAGCCCGTTTTTGTTTGCTTAGTCAGACTTGGAGCGTCTCATTTATTGTGAGGTGCAGTAATCAGTGCCAAAAACCTTTGTTTTAAATATGTGCAGGGACATAAAATCCGCTGGAAAAATAGGTTTAAACACACTTTGTACACTTCTCACGTCACGACAGACTGAAAATTGTGAACCTGGTGATTGACTAACGAGAGCAGATCCACTGATGGCAGCCTGGACTAAAAACATCCACAACTACATGAAAATGTGGTGATTTATTGTGTGAAAGCGACCGGTTTGTGCATTATAGACTGTTTTTTTTTGTACCCGGTCGCTGCTTCAACCAGATATCAACAAACACCTCCGCTTTTTAGGTGCTCTTTGTGTCTGTGTGTGCGTAGTAACACTGTTGGATATGAAACCTCCAACTATGATCTGTGCTGTGCTGCAGCGTCACTGTGTGAACATGTAATGACTCATTTGTGCCGCATCGCTTCAGCCTGCAGTCGCCTGATGCTCATTGGACTGATGTGACATCAACACGTTGTTGTCGAGCTCTGTGCTGCCTGAAACACTGCATGTACTGTACGTGAGTTAGTGGAGAAACTAAAGCAGAGAACACAAAAACCTGCTGGTGGGGAAACGCACGCAACTCTGCGAACCTGCTCAAGAAAGTGCGCCGACACTGTGGCTGCAGATAACGGATTGCAGCCTGGTGCCGGTTGTCTGAGATTTATTATCTAACACTGTCACGACTGTCGAGCAGAGTTTATCATCATTGCTTCAGTTCCTGTCAAACACTTCTGAACTCGATTAACCCGAGCTGGTAAATTTCAGATCGGATGTTTTTGTTCTCTAATCCTAATAACTGGTCTTCGTTTGCTTATAACGTCTCTTCAAAATACAGTTTGTGAGCGCAGATCAACTCAGGACGCGCTCGTAATGCGTCCCATCACGCAGAATTATGACACACATGTGTGTACATTGGATCTGGCCGGAATGTCGAAATTTCCATGATGGAAAGCTTAAGCAAAAACATCCATCAAGCGACCTCAGTCAACCTCGTCTTATCTCATGAATTGAGGACCTTAATGGCCAAACTGCTTGGAACTATAAACAGGTTTCTGTGCAGGAAATACCCCGCTGTCTTATGCAATCGTTACAGAGTTAACACTGGTAACGTTTCTGTGTTCCCTGTGCTGATTGCTAATGTGTGTGTGTGTGTGTTAGATTGCGTGCTCGTCTTGTACAGTCATAAACCGGGTCCAGATGTGTTCTTGTGGGTTGGACTGGGTCATGCTCCTCGCCACATTTCCTCTGACTTGTTACTCTGGCATGTGTGCATGTTGGAGATGTTGCACTGTGTCATTCTCCCTCTTACACACACACACACAGACACACACATGTACCCTGTTATTGCTGCAAGCAGGAAGTGTGTGTGTGTGTGTGTGTGTGTGTGGTCTCGTGTGCACACAGATCCGTCGCTTTACATAGTTTTTTTGACGGTGACATTCAGATTAGAGAGGGAGGCAGCATGCAGAGCGTTGGGGCTCGTTTGCATCTCTCCATGTGTTCATAGTAAAATATGCAGCGAGTCATGCAAATTGAAAGCAATTTAGACTTTTTTTATGAATCATAACAGATCATTTACTGTAAGTACTCTTAAAGGGGGAATACTATTACCAGAAGCTATTAAAGGGACACAAGTATATTCAAACTATATTCTTCATCGTGAGGTTTCAGATGTAGGCGAGCTGTTTGTTTTGTTTTGACGGTTCAGACATTTTTTTTTCCACGTTATTTACAATCTATTTTTGTACGATTGTTACAACTCATATGAATAAAATGCATAAATCTGGCCCGCGTCTGTGATTTGTCTGGTCGTGTCTGTCTGCTCCGTCTGCCTCTCAGCATGATCGCTTCTCTGTGATAACTGGTGAAGCTGTCTCAAGGATAAACATGTTTTCCATATCTTTTCCTCTCTTTGTTGCTAGTTTGGACACGACTGACACATTTTCTCTTCTTTTCCTTCTCACTTCCTGTCCCTTCTTTCTACACCTAATCCCCCATTCCTCCTCTTTTTTTCCCCCCCCCACACCTCCCTCTCCCGATTTCTTACCTCATCTCGACTCTTGCCTCATATTCTTGTCTGTGTCTCCACCTCTTGTCTGTAGAATTATAAGTCTCGTACTGCTGAGCCGCTGGAGAGGAGCAACGGGAGGCCCCTCATCCATGAAGGCTCAGAAGAAGCGCCCGTCCCTTCTTAGAAGTGGAATTAACTCAAATAAACGCTCAACATACTCCAGACATGCAGACACAAACTTAAACGCTGGAATCTACCGATCTGCGTGCGCTCACATAAACAGTCCTGAAGACCTGTTTCTCCTCAGCCTGCAGGGGTCAAAAACTGTTTATTCTGTTTGAAAACTTGAGATTTTTTTTTTTTTCTTACCTCGACGGCTGTTCTGCAAGTATCTGAAGCTAAGCTAAAGAAGAAGAAGAAGAAGAAGAAGGAGTGAGTGCCCAACATGATGATGGATGTATCTTCTAATAAACCAAGTGGCTCAGTTGTGCTCCTGCAGCAGACACACGGAGGCAAACCGTCCATAACTGGGACTTTTAAACAACACGGGGGAGAGATCGCTTCCTGTTTGGACACACATGAACCACCAGGTTTCTCTAAACAGATGGTGGTGGAAGAAGAAGAAGAAGCAGAACAATTACAACAACGTCGACAGCGTGTGGAAGAGATGACTGAAGATGTCGCAACGCAGAAGTTTGTGCTCTGCTGAGGTCCACGAGGAGTTTCTTAACCTCATGATGGGATTATTGTGTGTGTGTGTGACTTTTATGCGGGATGCTGAGACTAACACAGCAGTCCTGCAATAAGTCATCCCTTCATGAGGGTCAAACTGCTGGATCTGATTCAGCTTTGTGGTTATTTTGAACGATCATGTTACTGTTGTTATTATTACGCCTCCTTTCATTCATAAAAATGGAACAGACAAACGCCTCAAAATCGAGTACTTTACCCCAAAAATTATCACACAAGTCGAATCAACGTGTCTCTAAAGCATCATGGAAGGAGGATTTACTGCAGGACGGTTGTATCAGGCTGTGTTAGCATTAGCATTAGCTTGGTGCGCCCAGTGATAAACTGGAAACAGCGTGTACATATACTGAGTCACTGGAGACGTGAAGTCACCAGGGTTCATTCTTAAGAGACACGTGTTCAGTAGAGAGCCCCCGAGCTGTATTCTGTTAAACTGACCTGTGTGTGTGTGTGTGTGTGTGTGTGTGACCTTAATAGGATGGACAAAATAATAGAAACACCTGTCCGTATGAAGCGGTGCGACCAGATCAAGTATAACCTCCAACTTCGCCTTACAGTTGAATCAACCCGCCTCTGTCAATATTCACATACAACAGTTTAACCTCCACCTGCAGGACAGTTGACTTACACTGCAGTCGTAGCTCTCTAGCCGGGGTGTGTCTGATGAATTGTCAACTATGTGTACTTGTATTACTGGAAATATTCTCATGACTTATATAAATGAATGGATGAGCTCGTGTCGGTGCCTTAACGCAGCGTCAGTCATGAGCCTCTGCTGCAGTTTTCAAGCTCATAAACATTTTTTCTGACAGACGCTATAAGCTGTTCCTTTTTTTTTTTTTTTATGTATATGTATAGTTGTTTTTTGTTGTTGTTGCGGCCACTGTGATGTCTGCATTGTATATTGTTGATATGCTGGAGTGACATAATATTCATTTGTACATGTACTTTATTTATGATCACATTGTAATTGTAGATATTATGTACAGTACCTTGGGGGCGACTGAAAGAGACAGAAAGAAAGAAAGAAAACACCACAAAGGGAAACAGACAGACTGAGATCATTCAGAACTGTTCAAAGGTGACAGCAGGACAAATCTGAGCTGAGTAATAACGAAGCTTTTCTGTTTGATATTAACTTAAACTGATATCAGGATGTGTCTCGGATCCGACCGTTGTGACTGTAGCGCTGTGTGTTTTAGTTTCCCGTGTCTCATTTTCAGCCGTGATAAAATCTGCCTTCAGTAACTGACAGTGACGTCATTAAAAACTTTGAAAACTTCCATCTCTCGGACTGTTTGCTTTGTTTGCTGGACATCTTTTTTTCTTTTTGTCTTTCCTGCCTAATTCGAGGCTCTTTCTCTCTGAATTGTTTCATTTTTCTTTCGGGTCTCTTTCTTCCAGACGAACGGAGGATCTGATGATCTCGTCCAGGCTCTGTTGTTTTCTCCCTTTGTGTCCTTCAGGCTCACAGAGGGAGAGACAACCTCTTTTTAAGTGCAGAGCTTGATAATTTCCTCTTCATCTGCTCTCCTGCTTTCTCCAGCCCTCCTCCGTCCTTCTCCTTCCTCCCTGGCGAGGCTGTCTGAGTCGAGCCCTTCCTCAGGTTACCGAGAGAGAGTCTCTTCAGCGATATCGTCTCTTTCTTGTCTGTCGGCAGTGAGAATCTCTTCTGGGAATGTTTCTCCCTCTTCAGGCTGTCCAGGTTCAGTTTATCCAGGATGTTCTTCTTCTTCTTGCGTTTCTTATTGGGTAGCGCCCCCTTCAGCTGACTCCAGGCCTTGTTTATAGGTGATTTCTTCTTCTTCTTCCTCCCAAAAAAGGATGTTTTGGAGGAGGAGCCACCCATCAGGAGGTCACCTGCAGGAGGAAGACACACCTGATCAACACGATAACAGAGACTGTTGTGAAGGTCAGATTGTTTCTTACAACAAGCACAGAAGCAAGGAAACGCCAGGAGAGAGTAAAAATATATTAATTGGATTATTTATGTGGGTTGAACGGCACATTTTTCATTTGTAGTTGGTAATTTCAAATTTGCAAACATTTCTCAAGTTCAGATTTTGTGTCAAATTTAAAAATAAACTATATTCAAGATGTTTTAACTGGAATTATCATCCGTAAGTAGTAAATATTGCTGATGGTCTCATTTTTTTCAGTATTAAATTGAAATTGAAGTTCCTTGTACTTTGAATATGTTCTGTAGTTGTGGTTTTTGTTTGCCTCCAGGCAAATTATAATTAAAATGAACCTGTTATAATTAAACAATCAGCAAAACTGCACAGCATCAGTGCAAACAGACCCAGTGCAGTGTGTTAGACAAGAGGTTATTAAAAAGATAAAGGGACGCTGTCAACATTTTATTATAAGGGTACAAATGACTTACTGGAAAGAAAACTTCACCTTAAAATAAAATTATGTCAGCATTGTATCATTCTCCTTAACAACCAAAGCAGGTGGACAAAGGACAGGGTATTGTAATAAACAATAATGATATTAAAAGAATAAACAATACAATAAAAAAAGTAAGAAGTGATAAATCCAAAATATAACTCTCATATACATTGTACATGAATAATGTTATAAATACTGTTTTACACTGTTAACAGTATAATTGTAGGACACGGATGTGTGAAATTGACCAGTTAGTCCTCGTCTACTTCAGATGTTACGCAGAACGCTGCAGCACTGTTTTGTCGTGACGCTCCAAAACTTCACCTGACTTTCCATCAGCATCAGTCAGAGAAGATGAAATCATTTTTGGGTGAACTGTTCCTTTAAGTGATGTTTAACTAGTACATGATTCATGACGGATGTGTCACGTGTCCTGAGTTGCTGTTGCTCACCATTAAAAAATGATCGAGTCACTTTGACTTTATGTGATGAATTCACACTTAATAGATCAGTTGAGGAACGTGAATTCAAACTTCTTACACTCATCAATATGTGATTAAGTCTGCTGTGTTTTACTTACATTAAAGTTAATATAGCTGCATTTAAAATGAATCTGACGGTCAGTTTAAATCTTTAAAAGCTTCACACAGGTTCTGTTCTGCTTTCAGAACGACTGACACAACATTTGGGTCTGAAGTAAATTTTAATTTGACTCAAATCCAACTAATTTGGTTGCATGTCAGTTCATGTATACAGTAACTGTGAATCAACATTCCTTTAATGATCATTTATCAAAGCCTGAATGAGTCGTATGAATGTTACAGTAACTTCAACAGGAATTCATAATGAATCCTGCTACTTAGTGCATTAAATCACAGAGTCATTCATTATTTAAACGTCACTTAAGTTCATGATTTGTCCCCCTTAATGTTAAGTGTTGTCAGTAAACTCGACAAATCAGCTGACAGAAATAACACCGAGCAAAGAAAGAATCCAACATCAGACCTCGGGGGATGTTAGTCTGAGTTTAGCGGTTAAACACATCTGCTCTTGTTTACGCGTCACATACAAACACACACACACAAAAATGTGCATACACACCAGATTTCTCCTCTGCTGACAGCCGGACAGAAGGTCTCGCTGTGCGTGGTCGTCCTCCGTCCTGAGCTGAAGCCCGAGTCTGAAGATAAGGAGCCCGTCTGCACCTTTTATCATGCTGTGAGATGTGCGATACACCTACGTTCGCTGCGATGGAGAGATCAACTGAAGGGACAGAACATCCTCGCTGACGTGAGTTTTGTTGGAGAGTCACGAAGAGAACAAACTGGTTCTGTGACATTCCCATGCTTCAGTTTCTGCTGACTAGGACAAACCCAAACTGTTTGGCTCTGCAGAGGTCAATGGACACATGCGGTGAATATCAGTCACTGAACACGGAGACGTTAAAAAGACGTTTTGTGTGTGTTCTAAACCTAACGGCCCTTTTTTTTTTTTCACCCACACAGCAGAGAGAACCCAGAAACTGAAGCAGCTAAACGGTATTCAGCCAAACTTCAAGTTCATTATTTGCACCTGTGATTTTCCTGCTGTGACATGAAAAAAAGGCACAAAGACGTTTCAGAGTTATTTTATTCACACCAGTGTTTGTACAATCCACCAGAGAAGGCTATTATGTTATAAGATAAACTAAATTTAAAGTGCTGATTACAGTCAAACTGTTGGTAACATCATCATGGAGCTGACACACTCTCACATGCTGATTCAACTTTTAAAGACAGAAGAGCAGCACTTTCCTCTTTATTCTTCTGTCTTTTTGATTCTGTGTTACAACCATGTGAGAAGAGGAACGTGTCTGAATGAGGATGGACTTCATTGATCCTGAAGGGAACTCACTAACCCGCTCATTCATTCATTCATTCATTCATTCATTCATGGTAAGACTCTCCGCCCACTGCACTTCTTCTCTTCTTCATCCATTATTTATGAATACAAACAGGTTATTTCAGCCCTGTATGACAAGTTAAACAACCCAGTCAATTTTATCTCATTCGCTGCTCGCAATGAAGTCTTTGCTCACAGGTTGTTTCTAGAAACTTACGTGTTGAGTCTGTTAAAGTCTGTTTATTAAATCTAATAATTAGACAGAGATAAACGTCAAGAACCGAAGATGAAATTAAAGACAAAGAAGCTGCAAAAAATGTCAGAAAAACTTCTGCAAGTGTAAATATGACATCAGTTTTATTGTAACCATGATGTTGATTTTATGATCACGTGTTTGTGTGTATAAATGTGGTAGTTGAAGGTCGAGGCTGCAGTTTTCTGTAGGTTGTTTTATCATCATTTAACAACCTGACTGAGGTTCAAACGTAAACGGTCACATTTCTGACATTAATTTTCTTTTCAAACAATTTCATCTTTTATTTTAATAATTTCATATTAACACATAACTGTGAACACTGGAAGTTTTGTTTTACTGCATAATTTATTTTAAAATTTAGATTTGAGTGTTTGGTCCGTAGAAATGTCTTCATAGTAGATCCTCACTGATTTCCTCGAGAAACTAAGTTCTCCGTGATCACCTTTGCGTAACACAGACACGACTATTAATTCTTTTTAGCAGATTTTTATTGCCTTAAAACTCAGAATTACATTTTACGGAGGTGGGAAAACAATAATCGAGTGATGCCAACGACTGCACAATACATTCGGACAGCACAACGAGAATTGTGAAACTTTTCTGAGCCCTTAAAAGTATCATTGATATGAAAAATATAATATGATATTTTGACAAATAACGTTTTGACTTTCATCATCATATGTTTCTCATTTAAAAACTGTTAAGATACACTGAAAATAAGATTTTAGTAATAAGTTAAAAACATCCTCATGATGACAAACTGAAACAAACCTTCCTCGCAGGACCAAAGTGGATCCAAAGGAAGTTCTATATACTGGAAACAGTTTAATAACCAGCATCAGTGAATCAGTCCCAGCTGCCAGGAGCTCTAATTGGACTGTTTGGATGCTTTTCTCTGTTGCCAGGTAAGGATACATTAAAAAAAACTCTTGGATTATCAGATGACACCCTGGAGAAAATGAGTAAGTTTGAATGAAGTCTGGGATTGTCTGGCTTTGAGGTGACGGAGCTAGAAAGTAGAAAAAACACTTCGTTCATGTTTATTTATTCGTTATAAACCTTCAGTTTGTTAACTCATCCCATCAGTAGAGTCTGTTAGAAGATTCACTTCCTCCACATGGTCAGTTTGTCTCAGCAGGATCTCAGCTTTGTACAGGAAAATAATGATTACCACAACATGTGGTCTGCCAAACAATTCATTTAAATTTCTTTTTTTAAAAAATCGTACGAAGTGGTGAGAACAAAAACAACTCCATGCTGCTTTCTCGAGCGGTGGGAGGAGAAACAGCGTAACACAAATACTCAACAAACACTTAGAGCACATTTATAATTCAACGCAGAAAAATGACGTTGAATTGAAAGAGTCGTCGTCGTGACTTCTGTCTATTTGAGCACACAGAACTCAGCGGTGTCTCCATACGAGCGAACGTAAAGTCCAGCATACAGAGGCTGAGTGAACGTGGTCTGGACCCTGTGGAGGAGGGTCGTGGTTTCACCGGCGCTGCAGAAGGACAGAACACCTGCACTGTGATCCAGGTACAACCCGACTCTGGAGGCCGGAGGACCCGAGACGGGAGTTTCGACGTCATTGTACCAAAAGGAGTAACTGTTGCCGTCACAATACAACCCCCAAGATTTGTCATTTCTTCCGAATACACACTCATCCGACCGCCCTGTTCTGCCGATATTCTTGTACGTGACTGCTACACAAACCCCTCCTGCTCCCGTCCACTCCACCTCCCAGTAGCGACGGCCGATCAGACTCTCTCTACTCAGGACGTGGGACGGCCTGGTGAATCTGTCTCGGAGGTCGGAGTGAGACCGTTGCTCCCTCATTCTCGTCGCCTTTCGGTTCCCCTTGGATAACAACAGGTGCGAGGGGGCCGTGCTCGGATCCAGCGTGATTTCACGGGCGTATTTTAAGAAGTCAGCTCTGGTTTTGGGCTCTGACGGTGAAACGCCCACTTTGGTGTCTGTCGGTGAGACGTCTGTTTGTTTGTGTCTCAGGACGTCCTGTAGTTTGTCTCTGACCTCTGACACAGCCGCTGTCACGTCCTCAAAGTACCTCTGAGGACGGATGTTGATGCTGGATGAGTGTGTTGACTCCCTGAGTGCCGAAATTGAGGGGCAGTCGTGTAGAAACCGGTTGTGATCCTCGGTGTGTGAGAGCTGCTCCAGCTCGGCATCTTTCCTCTTCAGCTCAGCGATCTCCTGCTCCAGCTTCTCCTGAAGCTCTTTGACTCGACTCAGTTCAGCTTCCTGCTGGGATCTGACCTGCTGCCTCACATCAGAGCGGCGTTTCTCCATGAGACGGATCAGCTGGGTGAAGATCCTCTCGCTGTCCTCCGCCGCTTTATCAGCAGAGCGATTTATAACCGCCACCTCTCGCCGAAGCACCTTCGCGTCCTTCACCCTGTCTCGGATTCTCTGCTGGATGTTTTGTCGACTCCCCTCCAGCTCTCTCTGCCTCTCGGTCCTCTCCGCTGCAGCCGAAACTGTGTCGTGGCCTTTGTGTTGATCCATGGAGCAGAGATAACAGATGCACTGCTGGTCGGTGCGGCAGTAAATCTTCATCACCTCGTCGTGACGAGAGCAGATGTTCTCCTGGAGCTTCTCGGAGGGTTTCACCAGCTTGTGGTTTTTAAATGTCGGTGATTCGTAGTGAGGCTGGAGGTGTCCTTCGCAGTAAGACGCCAGGCAGACCACGCAGGACTTGAGGGCTTTCAGTTTTCTCCCAGTGCAGAAATCACAGGCTACATCTTCGGGTCCAGCGTAGCGGCGATCAGCAGGAGCAGCTTGGACTCCAGTCTTCTTCAGTTCCTCCACTAACTCTGCTAACATGGTGTTTTTCAGCAGGACAGGCCTCGGTGTGAAGGTCTTCCTGCACTGTGGGCAGCTGTGGATTCGCTTCTCCTCCTCTGTGTCCCAGTGAGATTCGATACAGTTCATGCAGTAGTTGTGTCCACAGGGAATAGTGACCGGATCCCTCAGTAAATCCAGACAGATCGAACAGGAAATCATTTCCCCGTCCAGCCCAAGTCCTTTCTGCGCCATTTCACCTTTTCAGTAGCAACAGCTGTCTGAGTTTCACCTTCTTTTAGAGCTTAAACGAGTTTGAGTTTAGATCTGATAGCCGCGTACGTGCAACACTGCTGCTCTTCACTGCATCGCTGGTTCCTCAAACTGTAGATGTGAAGGGGAGGGAACAGGGAAACACATGAACAGAGCAGCTGTGTTTGTGATAAGAGAGAGGAGGGAGTGGCTGTCGACCTTTGATCCAGGAGCGATCACTGCCTCACTTAAAACCTCATCACAGTCATTTATCAGCAGTAAAAATAAAAATAAACACTGACTCTGATGATGATGATTATAATACAATTTGAATATTGGATCCAACAATCACTCGGCCTGATACTTACATTACTGACTGTGAGGAAATTCAAAATATACTTTTATATTACTGTCACTGTTTTAGTGACTTCTGCTTTTACCAGTTAAGTAAACATGGTGTCTTTACTGCCTGGTTCTGAGAAAGTCCAACACTCAGTAAAGATGGGTCGTTTGCGAACAAATCAGTTCGAAGGAACGACTCTTTAACTCGAACGAACTGACTTGATTCCACGTTTCATTTCTCTCTCGTTCGTTCTGTCGTTCTCACAGAGGAGTCGCTGTTGTTATTTACTGTTACTGTTATTTAGTTATCAGAGTGGTGAAGAGGACTGACAGCCGGCCAATGATATGCTGAGTTGAGGACAATTTTGTTTAATTTTAGCCAATGAGAAACAAGAAAGCATAGCAACCATTTCCATGACCTCAAGGCCCCCCAATCGGGGGACCTTGAGGTCATGGAAATGGTTGCTATGCTTTCTTGTTTCCTGTTTTTAACCCTAACCCTTAAGACTCTGCAACCACAGAGCCACTACTGCACTAATTATGAATGAATACAGTCATATGTTATATCAAATTAAACAGCAGAAGCTGGGCTACAATGTGTAAAAAAAAAACATGTTTATATGACCCAAACACTACTCAAATAAACAACTAAACATCAAACTTCGTGAATCACCCTAACCCTAGAAAATTGGCTTGGGGCTTAAAGCGTTAATGTCAAGGTGAATAGACACTTTCTCCACCTTTGTGTTGTCGAACAGTACACATAATCATGAAGTTGCAGCAATGTATTTGCCTTGAACTGCAGTGTTTCACCGCTAAGCGATGTTGTACCGGAAACGCGATTGAGCGATATGAACGATTCTTTCTGCCGAACTGACCGACGGGAACTGAATCTCGACATCGAGCGATGAAATCCGCCTCTGACACTCAAGTCCAGAGTGTCTTCATGGGTGAGACTGGATTAAATATTGATCTGAAGTCAACAAACAGAACTGCTGCAGGTTCTTGATTCATGTAAACCTGCTGGAAAAGGAACCAGGATTTAGACTCTGTCCTCTGTGTGTGTTTATGTCTGTGTATTCATGTATTTATGTTTGCCTCCATTGCTTCCTCTCACTGGGTCACCTGGTCAGTGACAAGCCGGGGTGAAGCTGATGCCTTGCTCAAGGGCTCCTCCCTGTGGCAGAAGGGGGAAACAAGTCACTGACATTGTCACGTATCCTCTGCACATTTATTAAAACTCTCATCTTAAAGGTAAAAACAGTGATTATTTTTTTTATTCCTCATTTACATTTATCGACTCCTGTCTGCTGCTGCTGCCTTCACGTGTGTCGTAAATCTGAACCTCAGAGGAGTATGTCACTGTGACGTCCCCACTGGCCGGCGTGTGACGTGGCCGGGGGCGTGGAGCCGGCTGACAGCCTGCGTGAGGTATCTGAATCTCCATTAACACGTTTCTGATTCATCTCTGTTGACATATCGAGCCTCGTCTTTCTGTCTCCATCCTCCCTGTTTGACGCTTTCTCATCGTGACATCATCTGTATGTTTCAGTCTGCATCACAGGGTCCTCCTCCCTCTCTCCTCCTCCTCCTCCTCCTCTTCCTCGGTGTCTCCTCTTCCTCTCCTATCCCTCCTCCTCCTCCTCACATTTCCCCGGTGCTGCTGCTGCCTCCTCCGTGCGTCGCGGCGCGGCCATGGTGGACTCTCCCCAAGCGATGAAGAAGACCTTCTCGGTGCCGGAGATCAAGCCGCTGGACCAGTACGACTTCACCCGGGCCAAGATCTGCGCCAGCGTCCGGTGGCTGCTGTCGAAATCGTACGGCTCTGCAGGTAGTCTCATCACCGAGGAGGGGGGTTGCTTGGGTGGGGCGCTTAATAATTAATCCCGCTCTTATATGAAGCTCCGAGCTCGACCTGGCGTTTTTATTTCACGGGAGCCTCCAGCTTCATTCCGCAGATCTGCACAGCATCCATCCTCACGGTGCTCCTGCTCCACCTCCTCCTCCTCATCATCCTCCTCATCATCATCATCCTCATCATCCTCCTCCATGCTGTGCGGCTTTAACATCTGGGTTACAGACGAGGAGCCAGTTAACGACACGGTTATGAGGCTTGTCTGGAGGACTCTGCTCCGCGGTGCGTGATGCGTGCGGGGACGGCGGGCTGGCTGTCACCGCAGCGGCGCAACAAAGCCTTTTGTCCGAGCCGGGCCACGTCAGGGCCCGGCTCGGACGGGTTCGCCCACGAGCCCAGATGCGACCCGCGCAGAGAACCCCCCTCTGACTGGTTCATAACGTGTCGTGTCGGCTGTAAATGGGTCAAGACGGCAGAATATTTGTGTCAGTGTTACGCACGCACGCTGAGTGTGTGTGCGGTGCTGAGGCGCGTGGCAGTGTGGTGAAGGTGACATAGTGTTTTTAGACAATGGAGGGTTTCTGCTGACAGCTGCTGCAGATACATCCACTGATACCAGCCTCATGTAGACAGAGAGAGAGTGATCAGATGTGTCAGAGCTGATCTGTTTAATATGGCTGACCTGCGCACAGCAGCAGGATCACTGTGTGTGTTATTATGTAACCCAGTGGACAAACTATAGTGATCAATAAGGCTGATGATGTGTCACTTTTGTTGACCCTGTCTGAGATGCTGTTGTGTTTCACTGTATGACCTCATACTGTCGTGTGGAGCTGCAGTGATCAGTCGATAGAAAATCTGTTTCTTTAAAGCGAAATTTTCTACATCTCTCTGTCTTTTATCATGTTTTTGTGGTTTTGGACTGTTGGTTGGACAAAAGAAGCATTTTGAAGACATTTTGGACTCTGGGATATTCTGATGAACATTCTTGACATTTTTTTTGACATTTAATAGATGAAACTATTCATTGATTAATCGTGAAAATGTTGTGGACACCATCAGAGATGTTGTCTTTGGTTATTAATTGTGTTTTACTGAATGACTTCCTACTGTAGTGCAGAGCTGCAATGATCAGTCGATTAATTGATCGGTCAGTCATAAGAAAATGAATTATTTCAGTAATTTTTCATGCTAAAGTATCAAATATTCACCGGCTCCAGCTTCGTAAACATAATAATTTGCTGCTCTTCTTCATCTTATATGAAGAGTTTTGGGGTTTTGGACAAAAGAAGCATTTTGAAGATGAGACTCTGGGAAATTCTGGTAAGATATTGGATGAAAGGACGAATCGATCTATTGATTAATAGTGAACATTTCGTCGAAACTATAAGATATGTTGTCTTTGGTTAGTGGTGTTGACATCTTTCAAGCAAAAATGTAAATTATTTGGTGGTTCCAGCTTCTTAAATGTAAGAATTTGCTGCTCATCTTGATCGATGATGACAGTGAGTGAAGAGTCTTTGAATTTTGGACTGTTGGTCGGACAAAAGAAACAATTGGAAGACGTCACTTTTTTTTGACAAAGCGATGAATCTGTTAATTGTTGAAATGATCCTCAGACTCATTGATAATGAACACAATCATTAGTTGAAGCTCCACTTCAATGTGCCGCTGTTAATGATCATTTTCACTCCTTATCACAACATCTAACATCTATAAAAGGTAAAGAAAATATGTGTAAATTCCAAAAGTTAACAGTGGAAACACCTGAAATGACGTCTTTTAAACCGCTCACTTTGATATTTATTGAATTCACAATCACATAAAACAGAGAAAAGTACATTTGAAGAGCTGGAGATTCTGAAATATTCGACAGTTTTGTTTGATAATTGGCCCAAACAGTGAATCAGCTTCCGTTACTGTTGTTGATCAGCTCATTGTTTCAGCACGGTTCCTGTTTAATGATCAGCTCCTTGTGTGGGTTCAGTCTCTGCTGACTAACACACTGATGTCACCCTGCAGGTAATAATACCTCACAATGATAAAGATGCGAGTCTTTGTGTCATCATCTGTGTTATTTCGGGCTGTAGTAATAAGCGGAGACAGACTTTCATGTTACATTTGCGTGGCAGTCAGTGGGACGGGAGGAGAGAGGAGCTCTCAGCAGGGAGGCTTCATTGTTGTCAGTCAACTGGAAAATGTCCACCGGGCGCCTCATTGAATTTTAATGGCAGCCGGGAAGAAAATAGCACTAATAAAGCCTCACATGGGATCCAGCACACACTTATTCTACCTGACGTTATTTCTGAGAACACGCTCTCCAAGTCACTTATAAACACAGAGGGAGTCAATGAAAGTCTGTGTATTTATGGCATCAATAACAGATATTCAGCCAGACAAAAGAATAATGCTTCAACACATATAAAACTCCACAAGCTGCACTGGATTTACACCTTTATAAACCAGGAAATGACCTCACTAAGATAAGAAATCGCTCCTACAGGGGTGTCCCGGTCAAAATATTTTGAAAACACAGATATAACATAAAATCTATAAGAAGCACTTCTAATTATTGATATAAATAAAACATAAAAATAAAAATATGATGAGAATAATCAAGGATGGCACTACAGATATTATGTAACTGACAAAAACAGATATACCATACTAAGAAATATAAAACTCAACTTAAAAATAGAAATTTGAACTACATTATTACAAATATCCTTAAGATATAACACAGATGATCACAATGAATCCTAGTCTAACTCTCTGTTGAGAAAATAAAATGCCAATTATTCTAATTTTTAGTCTCCATCTACCTTTTGGAGTCATCAGTCGAAATAAATTCGCCCCCCCAAACATTTTTTTTATGCTGTCAATATTTGTAATTGGGAAGTTTTTGTCAATGTTGAATATTCAAAATAGAAAAAGAACATTTTTAATATTCTGTTCGCCTCCACTTTGTTGGGGTGGAGGCAGAAATGACTGGATATCTCACAATCTGGGATAATCAAACCAGTGTGACAATTAAATGCATCTCTAAAGCGGCTTTGTCGATATTGTAAAATTAACAAAAGTTTGCCTGATTTCTTGAAAATGAATACCCAGTTGAGTCGCTCATGTTAATGTTTTTCTAGCTCGCTGTTGTTTTCTCTTTTTAGTTTACATATAAAACAGAGTTTTTGGTCTCAAAACTCCGACAAAGTCAGCCACCAGCTAATAATTACAGCTGAGCATTTGGCAGCTAAACCGCCAGATGTTTCCTTCATTTGGTGGTGGAGACCAAAAACAGAGCAAAAAGTCAGATGATGAGTGATGATGTTACTCTGTAAAATATGAAAATGTTGCCAACATGTTCACCATGTTGCACAAGGTGCTTGGTCGGACTCATCCCCAGGTCTCTGGGTCGGCTACTAACCCAAAGTGTCAACATATGACGACCTGAAGATGATGTACTATCTTACAAAATGTACCTTTAAAAGGAGATGACATGATCGTTACAGTCACTGATGTGTTTTCGTTTTGTTGTGGCGAAAAATGGCCGGTTGAAGTTGCCGCAACAGTTTTTTGTGTGTTTAGCATAAACTTACTGAAGCTTATAAATTGATTAGTTGATCAATGTAAAAAAAAATAATCAGCAGATTAACAAGTAATCATGTAGTATTGATCATTTTGACGACCTTAAGAGGCAAAATAATGAGTCAGTTCGATTTCAGCCCCATATGTCTAAAAACACAAGATGATATGACACTTCAGATCAATAACGTATATTTTTGGGGGACGTTTCTATCACCTGATACTCATGAAATCTGTACGTTGTAGCAGATTGTTGTTGTTGTCGTTCTGTTTCAGCTGCGCAGGCTGTGTCTGTTGTTTTTCCCTGATTGAATTAGTATGATGTTAAATGGGTTAGCTGCTGGTTCCTACTCTGCAGTCCAGTCTCATCGCCTCGGCTGAACAGAATGGCTGCTTTCCATTTCCACCATTCCCATGGTGACGGCAGTCCTATTTCCTCCCAGTGCTGCAGAGTGTGAAAGGCGAGGGTTTAACCCCTAAACAGTGTGTGTGTGTGTGTGTGTGTGTGTGTGTGTGTGTGTGTGTCCCACTGCAGTAGAGTGTGTGCTTCAGCTGTTGTTTATGCAGTGACACAGATAGACTTTCTGTTCAAAGTGATCGTCTTTATGTGGTGATTTCTCGTCTCTCGTTTGAGCAAACGGAGAAAATGAGGAGAAGGAGGGCTTACGTAAGAAAACAACAGACGGTCACAGAGAGAAAGACGAGTAGTTGTAGCCCTCGTTACGAGTCAGAGTTTGATGCGTACGGACGGATGAAGGAGTAGAACGAATTTATGAAGACTTTAAGGGAGCGAGGACTGACTGCAGTGGTAAATGGAAGAGATGTCCATGCTGATATTCCCCCTAAGAAGTCCACTCCAATCTTCAGGATTATCCCGACTCCTGGCACAGCCTTCCAGGGGCTGCAGGGTTGGAATATGGGTCAGTCAGGGAAGTGTGTGTGTGTTTCTGTGTCCGGAGTGTGTGTGTGTGTGTGTGTCTATGAAATGACCCAGTTGTCGTGGTCCGAGCTTCTTGCACATCATAGATAGTCATAGATCACTCGACATGCACATGCACGCACACTCGTCTGAGCTGTTCATGCAGATGATGACATTATCTTCCTCTGCGGGCTCCCTGCAGTCGCACACTGTCGCATACTGTCCTCCTAACGTACAGAGTGGGAGAACCTCTCCACTTTCATGCAGCAGTTTAAGTTTTCCCTCTCAGAGCAGATAGTGGTGGAGCTGCACTCTCTTTGCAGCGGGGGCTGTGTGACTTTTGTAAGGTTTTCCTCGTGGGGACATTGTGTCGACGAAGCAGTTCTCGTTCTCAGGGAACAACGCAGAGAAGCTGACTCATTATCCCTCTCTTAGATCTGCAGCAAGGCAAGAAATGTGTCACAACTGCACCACAGACTTTTTATTTCTCCTCTCATTCAGCTCAGAGAGCATCCTTTAGTGGACGAGCGAGTGCCTCCTCACTGTAATTATCTCCGCCTGCAGATAATGATGGAGGAGACTCTTTACAGCTTACGTCATCCACTGAAATATTAATTCTGAGCTCTTTTGAGTTCATAGGAACAGTTTAAATAGTCCGCAGCTCTGTGAGGCCCAATGAAAGCATAACTTCAGCATGCTAACCACATCCACGATGCTAACGTGCTGCCGATGATGAGCAGGTACGATGTTCACCATCTTAACATGCTGTGCTAATTAGCATTTAAGACAAAAATGAAACTGAGGCTGACTTTAGCTTAGCAGGTGTTTTTTTGTCATGAACCAAAGTGTCAGACACAGTTAAGGTTCAACCTGGTGATGACACCAGAGGGAGAATCATCAAAGTCGAGGACTTCAGGGAGCTTTGAATGTCTCTACAAAGAAAAACTGAGAAAATGTTGATGTGTTTCACAAAATAAGTAAAACCTGAGCTGAGATCTGGGCCTGATACGATAAGAAAGTCATTTTGAGCCCTAACTTAGCAGTATCATCACGCGTCGTGTGCCGTGAAACGCCTGCAGTGCTCAAAAATAGTTTCTTTTCATCTCGAAAAGTACATTTTTGTTCTTACCGTCAGTGTCATCTGTTATTAAAGTAGTTTTAGGTTCTGTGACTGAAACTGTTTTACTTGCAATGAGAGTAGAAAGTGAAATGATGTCTTTAAGTTAAGTGGAAATACTCATTGAGCATTAGTCAGAGGACTTCATCCATGAATATCTGTGCAATATCCACGACAGTTCATCTAATGATTTATATCATTTCAGTCTTGATATCAGCATTCAAGCTCAACAAGATTCTCCTGTCGTCCTCTTCCCTCTTTCAGAAAATGTTCCCGTGGAGTTTCGGGACCCTCTCTACAAGGACCAGTATGAACAAGAGCACCTCAAACCGTCCGTCTCCAAGCTGCTCATCTCCCCGGAGATCTACTGCCGAGCCCAGGCCCTGCTGGCCCGGACGCAGGGGCCCCCGGCCGATAACTCCGCCCTGCTGCAGTTCCTCATCAAGAAAGGTTTCGCTCCAAAGGTCCTGGACGCAGATGTCACCGAGGAGGACCTCAGCTGCGTCCCCATCAAGACGGTGGGTGTGTCAGGAAGTGTGGTTTGTCGTTCATGCCTCTGATTTATTAAAGGATAGTAATAGTACTACTACAGCGAAATGTAGGTACACAGGAGTTAGCAGTGAAACCCTCTCCAGAGCAAAGTGAAGAAAAGTCGGTCAGCAGAAAACGACGTGATCCTTTATTGTGTCAGTTCTAGTAGCAGTCAGAACGGAGCAGCGGAGGGAGGAAAGAAGAAGTCTGAAGGGAACAAAGGAAGAAGAAAAGGACGGGTGGTGAGGAATAGTAGGAAAGAAGGAAGGAAACAGTTGTATTTAGCACGCAACATGGAAAAAAAAAAAACATAGCAGAGAAGGTATTTCTGTCCCCCGCTGCTGATTTTAGACTTGTGTGATCAGAGCCGGAGGGTCTGACTGTCCCTGTTGTGGTCGGTGCAGAAAGCCCACCTCGCCGTGATCGACGCCCTGATGACGCTGGCTGCCAAAGAGACGGTGGGCAGGGTGAAGATGGCGGTGGAGGCGGAGCAGATGGGCGTCGGGGCTCCGTGGGAGAACGCTCTGCTCTTCTGGGTCAACAGGGTGAGACCAGAAAACCACGGCAACCACGCTGATGTCACTTCAGATAGCTGTTTGATTAAAGGACAGGTTCACCGTTTTTCATTCAAGACCTCATTTAAATTTATTTACCAACATTTCTCACCATGTGTGTGTTTGACGTTCAAAAACCAGGGCAAATCATATTTCAGGAAACGGGTCAGTAAACTCAGAGAAAATTAAATATTCTTATTATAATACTAAATATTTTCCCAATAAGTGGTCCTAATGGTCATGTTTCACATTATTGGTACCTGGTGATCCGTTTTCTAAGTCTGAGCTAAATTGTTTTCTCTCATGTTTCTGACTTCTGAGCTGGTAATACAATTATTTTTTTGCCAGGAAAATCTTTATAAGTTCCTGAGATTTTTTACATCTATTTACAAATCTGCAAAAACAAAAAATAGCCTTAATTCTTTTTTTCTTCTGTTTGTGTGTGAAACATTTTTTTTTTTTCAAGAGAATTTGTGAAATTGCATGAATTGGTGATCACTGGTTCACATTTGGTTGCAGCCATGTGGAGAAATCTCAACTCACAATCACCTCATAAATTAATAAACTCTATTTACAGTGTCTGACCTTTGACCTTGACCTTGTCAAATCAGTTTCTTCATAGGATAAATTTTAATAAGATTTGTCCTTTTCACCCCTACAGCTGAACCAGAAGTTGAGAGAAATCACAGAAGACGACGAGCCGCCCAAGTCGCAGACGTGTACAGACCTGCAGCCCGCTCAGGACGCGGTACAAACACACTCTAACACACATTGTATGCATGATGTTTTGTCTCTCACGCTGCAGCTTCTAACACCGACCTCGCTCTGCTTCTCTTGTTTTCTCCCCCCCCGCCACCACCACCACCACCCCCTTGGGTTTTATCTCTGTCATGCGTCGCTCTCTGGCAGTGTCAGTCCACCCGCTGGTACTGGAAACTAGTCCCCGTAAGTGTAACAATCTCCTGTCTCTCTCTGAATCTGTCCGTCTGCCGTGGCTGACGTTAATGTGCCTGCTGGAAATGCCACATAACTCTTATCTGTCCCGTTAGAACCCCCTCTCTTTGTGTATGTCGTTTAAATATGTGCCGACATTTACAACTGACCCATGAGATGCCACTGAAAATGTCCTGTAGTTGCTTATTAGTATTACTCTGAGCTGATGATGATGATGATGATGATGATGATGATGATGATGTGGACGCTGGGATGTTAATGACTTCATCCAGTCGTCAGTTTTCATCTCAAACTGCTCAGATTATCAGAGGCGAGGGGGGAGGAGGAGATATCGGAGAGGAGGGAGGGAGGTGGAATCACTTCCTCATTGATTATTAAACTGCCTTTGTTTATCCCCTTCCTCTTCCTCCTCCTCCTCCTCCTCCTCTTCTTCCTCCTCCTCCCCCCCGTGTCGCTCCTCTCCCCCCTGAGCAGTGCCATGTGACTTTGTGGTGTGGCGGTTCCCATGATGACCGACCCCCTTGTCATTTATGCTTGTTTCCCTCTCTCTGCCATCCCCCATCCAGCATGCTATCGCTTTTTGTTTGAAGGAGTCGGGGAATAAGCCGCCAGTGGTAACGTATAACACCTCGCTCTTCTCTCACCCTCATCCTCCACGTCTCCCGTAGCAACGCACCCGACTGACCCGACGGACAGACAAAACCGACCAATCGCCACACCTCTCCCGACGACTGACCGACAGACTGCCAACTAATCACTCTTCCAACCCCGAGGTTGGATAGATCAATTAAAAAAAATCATTAGCTTATTAACTATTTATCCATATTTATTGTTTCTTCCTGCTTTTTTTTTTTTCTGTAAAGCATATGTTACCAAGCCATGTTACAGGAGGCACAGTAACGCTGTTGACATTTAACGTCTCTTCGTCCTCCTCCAACAAGGCTGCGTAACATCCTTCAGCCTTCAGTTACAGCTGATGCACATGCAGCGTTTGCTTTGTTTTTGGGTGCATTTTATCTCTGAGTGCTGCCGTTTGATTCTCATTTTGATAAAATTCACTTTTTCTTATGTGATTATGTGATTTTGTTTTTTATTGTGTTTTTTTTCTTTTCTTTTTTACACGTGATCAGAATTGAAGGCTCACAGTATCGTCAGTGCCTGTTTCTGCTGCATGGACACCGGAGGACAAACAGTCCTCACTCTCACTCTGAATCACTGACATTAGTTTTTATCTTTCATTGTGTATTTTTCTTTTTTTTTTCTTTGCAATGTTTTTAACCTTCGCACTGCACCTACTGGTGTGTGTGTGTGTGTGTGTGTGTGTGTGTGTGTGTGTGTGTGTGTGTGTGTGTGTGTGTGTGTGTGTGTGTGTGTGTGTGTGTGTGTGTGTGTGTGTGTTTGTGTGAGTTAGTTGTTTGAGCATCCGACCAAGACATCAGCTGGAAGTTAGCAGTGTCGAAATGTGATGCTACCACGAACAGACCCAGTCAGCTGTTCTACTAAGGTTTATGTACTCGGTGTCAATTCAGCAGCTTCATACGTCATCATTCTGAAAATAATACATCAGCTGAGTCTGAAAATAATAAATTAAGATCGATTTACACAAGATTCAAACTCCAGTCTCCTGTGAAGTCGTGTGCTTTTCCCATTCAGCCACCATGACATGTTCAGTATCAGGACTTCTTAATACTTATTTTTTCATGTTGAAACAGTGAAAAAAATTCAGGGATTTTTATTTCTCAGTGTTTGCGTGATCTCACCGAGTGATTTATTGTGTATGTGTGTGTGTCA